>KN473559.1:42515-81071 GCA_000787095.1 Periophthalmodon schlosseri
CTTCCGGCTCCTATTCACTTTGTATTGAAAAACTGTCGCCCCTCTCTCCATCACTGCTGCTGTCAGGCTCGTCATTTTGGTCTTAAAATGTTCATATTAACCCACTCTACATGATCCACACGCTTTTATAGCGCTATTGTGTCCATAAATCAAGATAACAATAATCAGACGCCTTTTTTCCCAGATTTAGCTCCTGCTAACGTTAGCAACAGGTTAGAGTGACAGCGTTGCTAAGCGCCTGCTCCCTGCTGTGCCTTGTTTCTCTGAGTTGCTCCCACTAGCGTTAGCAACAGGTTTGATTGACTGTTGTTGTTTGCTAAACCCGCGGTGGCGGGCGAGAAGGGCGTTACCTTCAACAGCCTTGCTCCTGATTGGCTCTTTGGTTTCTATGATACTCACGGTCAGAATTCTAAATATGGAACTCAGCTCCATATTCTAGCCTCAATGAGCTTCATTTGACTGGTGCCGAACGCTGTGGGTGATGTCACACTCACTTGATGCCAACCCACATAAGCTCCTGGAAATAAGAATAGCGTTAAAATGGCGTTTAAGAGGTGCTTAAAGCCATCACACTTCACTGTGATTGGCTGGTCACCTGTCACTCACTTGGAGGTTGACCAATAGGAGGAGTGGGTGGGGAAAAGGTCTATTTTTGTTAGCGCTGCATTAGACAGAAAAGTACAGAATCTCACATAATCGTTTCACTAAAATACCATATTGGCACTTGTCAGAGCAGCCAAAACCTCATCTTATTCCTATACAAATACATACAAACATGCGTAATCAGGGCCCCTGTCTATGTTCAGATGGCCATATTGATTGACAGACGGATAAGCCAATCAGAGAAACGCATGGTCCATTTGTATCAAAACAAACCAATTTTTCGGATTTTTTACACGCTTACAAACCCATAGCGCCCCCTAGCACGCCCTCAGACTGGACTTCTGACTTTTGATTCACATAACACATCTTTACAGCAGACTCTTCGCTCTCTGTCCCGGGTCTGAAACTAGTACAAATGATCTAAAATGCCCCGCTTTGCTCCGCTGCACCTGTTCACTCTCCACTCCCTCTCCACCGAGCCAAAAACCCTCCAACACACACTGAGAGCCCATTAACACACTGGCAGGGGGAGGCCCTCCAACACACACTGAGAGCCCATTAACACACTGGCAGGTGGAGGCTGGCCTGTGTCTTTTCGGGGGGGAGCTGGGTGGTGCATATCAATGAAGAGCGCCACATCAGTGTTAAGAATATGGAAATGAGAGTGAAGACAGCATGTGCATAATCCGGGGCCATACAAGGACAAGGCATCAGCAGCGGGAGGAGCTAACAGCTAATAACGTCAAAGATGGATCACGCGGGGGGAGGTTTGAATGGTAATGTATAAGGCTGAAGTCATGGTTCAGTTCGACATTGAAGCCATGGGGATTTGATAATATGTTCTGCAATGTGTGAAATTTTAACATTACATTGCAGACAGGCAGTGGATGGTTAGCGAGGGCTTTCTTATTCACCACAGCGCTACAGGTGAATCAGAAAATAGATATCGGACAACAAGTAGCTAAAGACTTATTTATCCCATCCATCACTGCATACCTATTAGGGCTGTCAAAAGTATGGAAATCAGATAGTAATCGATACTAAAAACCAATATCGAAACGAGATACGCATTTGAGTAAGTATCGATACTGCGGACAAAATAGCTAGCTTTCCTGAACAGTTTTAGTATGATTTTTTTTTTTTGTGAAGCACTTTGTTCAGCTGAAGTTGTTTTAAATGCGATACATAAATAAGCTTAAATTGAATTTTAAAATATGACCTAATGATAAGTACAATTATTTTGTGTTGAAAATTAAATTCTACTACTAAAAAAGGAGCACTTTTTATCTACATTGTGGTACCGTAATCTGTATTGAGTATTGAGTCGTTTCCTTAGAGTCAAAATCAAGTTTGAAATTTTAGTATCGTAACACCACTAATACCTATAATAAATGAATGTATACATTTATTTTTGATATACTATCTTTATAGTAGCTAGATTAAATTACTGGAAAGTGTAAAAAAAGATTGTCAAGGTGTGTGGAGTCTTAGTCCGCTCTTTTTGACAAACTGGTTTCCTGTTACGGCTCACTTTCCTAAACTCCTCCAATTCCTCACCACTGTGTACAAGTCCCTCCATAACCTGCCCCCCACCTACCTCTATGAGCTCCCCCACTACCACACACCCGCCCGTGCTCTCCGATCAGCTGATGCCAACCTCCTGTCTCCCCCCATCGGGACTAAGCATAAAGCCTGGGGGGACAGGGCCTTCACCGCTGCTGCCCCCACCCTCTGGAACTCCTTCCCCAAACGCATCAAAGACTCATCCTCTTCAAAAAAAAAGCCCTGAAAACTCACCTGTTCAAAACTGCCTTCACATAACGGCATCTCCTTTTTCCTGTTTCTTTCATGTGTGTTTTGTCTACAGAGTGTTCCAGTGTCATGCTCAAAAGCTCTTCTCATACCCACCTTGCTAACAATGCTAACTGGTTCACCCGACTGTTTTGCAATCTATATTTATCTATGACTATGACCTGGGTAAACCTGGCTTTACCTCATCTGACACATGTCCCATTAGCTCGACACAACTCGCTAATGCTAAACAACAAGCTCACAAACAAGTACAAGGATGAAGCAGCCCAGCCCCTGCACTGACCTATTTAGAAACCAATGTTGTAAAAGTCATTGTGATACCGTCTGATGTGAACTACGGAGCGTTAGAACAACCACAGCACAAACTGGCTCTGGGTCATGAGATAGTGGTGTCATAATCGGCCAAACAAAGGACTAAATGCCAGACAAAACAGGCTCATGGGGAATGGTTGGTGGCAGACTTTCGGGTTTGAACAAAGAACAACAATGAGAGGAAACTGGATAGTTACATTGCTATGAGTTTGTTGTTTGGAAAATGCTAAATGCTATAAAGACTGTCCAATCAAGAATAACTGCTATTTTCTTCTATGCAAAGACGGAGAGGAGAAGTGCAGATTGCAGACTTGTGCTAAACAACAGAAGCGGTAAAAGTCATTAATCTACATACATTCATAACCACAGAGATACAGTCACGGGCGACAGTAGCTCAGTTGGTAGAATGTCCACTGATCCGAAGGTTGGCGGTGTGATTCAAGCTCCCACAGATGAATGCTGTCGTTGTGTCCTTGGGCAAGACACTTTACCCACTTTGCCCCCTGTGTCTGTGTACACTGGTGTATGAATGTGTGTGTGAATGTGTGAGTGGTTCCTTGACGTAAAGCGCTTTGAGTGCCTGGAAGGTGGAAAAGAGCTAGATAAAAATTTGACCATCTACCATTTACTTTTAGAATATTTTTAATCATTCTGAGTAGGAAATTAAAGTTAACAAATCATAACAATCCAAAAGTGCATTAACTGCTGATGTATCTGATTTATTTAAAAAAACAACCTTAATATTTTAATCTCAGAGTTTATATAATAAAGTCCACCCATCTGTTTTGTCAGTCTGTCTTTTACACTTGCCAAAAGGTATTTCCAAATAGTTTCTGGACTGAGGCAAAATTAAACATGTCATTCTCCGATTCCCACATGGGCCACACATAACAAACCACCTGTCCGGAAGGGCACTGCTGTACTGAAAGTGCGTAGCCTAACGTTATAAATTCAGATTAAGATTTGTGATAAAACTCATTGCAACTATGCATTTAGAACATAAACTGTATATATAAATGGACATAGCTAACCTGCTAGCCGCCTCGTTCCAAATAGGATGTGAGCATGAGCGCACTTCCGGTTCCATCGACTCTGGCTCCAATTCACATTCTATTGAAAAACTGTCGTCCCTCCCTCCATAACTCCTGCTGTCAGGCTCGTCATTTTGATCTTAAAATGTTTGTATTAACCTGCTCTACATGATCCTGGTATTTTTATTTCACTATTGTGTCAGTAAATCAAGATATGAACATTAATAACAGGCAAACCAGGTGCCTTCTTTCCCCGAGGTCGCTCCAGCTAGCGTTAGCAACAGGTTTGATTGACACCGTTACTAAGCCGCCACTCTGTGCTAAACCAGGGATGTGGCCGGGAAGGGGTGTTACCTTCAACAGCCTCTCTCCGGACTGACTCTTTGGCTTCTATGATACTCGCGGTCGGAATTCCAAATGTGGAACTCGGCTCCAAATTGGCCCCTATAACTGCTCTAGCCTCGACGAGCTTCATTTGACTGGAGCCGAACGCTGTGGGTGACGTCACACTCCCTTAGTCCACTTCTTTATACAGTCTAGAAGGCTTACAACAATAACAATAACCCTGTTTTCTCAAATTGGCGGTACCATTCAGATAGTTGTCTTAATGACCTATACCAGCTCCATCCCCAATATGACCTTCATCAGAATAGAATAAGATTATGATTAAGATGGTTGGTAAAGCCATATATATGATTCCTCATTATAAGGCAATCATAGACCACCATAGCCAGCTGACTCCTCCTGTGTCAAAAACCAATAGGATTTTTACATAAATTGATGACACTGATTTTTGCACTATTATCCTTCTATCCACCTTCGTTCCATACATTTTCTACCAGATGCACTACCAGCCTATTTACAATAATACACGTGCTCCTACTGCTTCCCCCCTGTGCTCGAACAGGCCTACCGAGCTGAACAACAACCTCGCAAATCTAACAAATGCCGAGTCGCGCCGAGCCAAGATTCATCACTCCAGGATCGACGATGTGTGTGTGTGTGTATGTGTGTGTATGTGTGTGCGCGGGACAGCTGCCACTCGGAGATGGATAGCAGTGGCAGGAGGCAGACAATGAGTTGTGTTGCTATTTTTTTGCTCTTTCTCAGCCTGCCCCCCTGCCTCCTTCATCTGTCTTTCCAATAGGGCTTGTTCACTCCTCAGCCCCTATCCGAAGGCGCTGAGCTGCAAAGTTTATCCCGATGCCGATCTCTGAAAGAATAAAAAACTTTATCTTGACTTTGAATCATGGAGCGTCGCACAAAAGACATTAATCTCTCCTTTATTACTATGGCCCAATTCAATATGTGGATCGGAAAGTCGGAAATATCAGGCGCTAACTAAGCCAGACCCAGAGGAAAGGACAACAGAGACAGAGAGGCCAAGATAACATTATATCAGGTGCGAGGACTTGAACGCTCACTTTTTACAACTTCCATCAATCAACCAAATTTAGCACTAGGAGAAAAGCCTTTGGCAGCCAACTAGCAAAGGTGCCTACACTTCGATATATTTCACAATGGTAAAAAGCCTAAAACAACCACGATAGATTACTCCTCCAGCTCGGTACTCACAAAGAGATTAAAGGTTCACTTTGTTACTTTTCAAGTCAAGTGTCTGCCACCGGCTTGATGTCATTGCTTTGCCTGGGTAGTTCCACAGTATACCATTAAACTCTATCTCCATGGATACAAGCATGTGACGCCACAAGGCCAGATGCGACCCAGCTCACACAAGAACGCATGTTTTCAAGGTCTTTGAACGGTAAAACGCCTGTAATAGTTCAATGCCACATAGATCTAATGCCATAATGTGGATCACTCCAGGCAAAGCAGTAACATCCACCCTCCAACAGAAAAGTTACATAGTGCATCTTTAACAGCTGGAGAATTGACTGAACTGTTGCCCACTGCTCCTGATAGGTTGACCCAGTATTGAAGGATGGGTCAAATGTCAACAGCAAATTTTCTTATACAGGCAATTTTAAGTGTACATAACCAAACCTAAATATTTAAATGGGTTTTTAGTAAAAGGCCTTCTTAAAACCACACAGACTACATCCCTGAATGGGCGAGGTGGGTTAAGTGTCTTGCCCAAGGACACAACGACAACATTCATCTGTGGAAGCTGGAATCACAACACCAACCTGTGATGGTGATTATGTCGAGAGCCAACTTTCGGATCAGTGGACAAAACTGTCTACCGACTGAGCTACTGTCGCATTGTCAAGTCTAATCTAAAGAGTATATGTATAAAAAAAAATCAAGATAAAACGTGTTAATATTATTTTTACACCACATTCAGCACTGCACATTAAAAGGCAATTCAGTCACAATAATTTATATGTACTAATTGTGCCAGTCCCGAGCCTGGTTGAATGAAATCACGCACAGAGCATCACCAAATCATTATGCAAATCACTACACAACACTCAAATACAGCAACCCAAAAGAGCACAAAACATCATTATATAGAAAGGTAACACAGTCTCGCTTCTTACACACAAACAGAATGATATTTCAGAGAGTGCAACTAGGCCTATAATTTGGTCTCAGCTGTCACAGAACATGGCATTTGCGCCGATGGCCAGTTGGCTAGGCAGCAGACAGCAGGCAGAGACCACATTAAGAGCATGGAGACTGCACAGCCAGGCCTACACACAAATCAGATGAGGACATTTTAATTTGTGAATACATCTAGAGCAAAATCATCATGTTGAAATTCTAAAAAGACGTCTAAAATATTACTGTTTTACATGTGGCGGTCAGGGTAATCGATATCCAGATACAAGTCAATACTTAAACTAGTATCAAGACTAGATACTCATTTGAACAGGTGTCAGTTCTGGAAAAAAAAAATCTATGTCAAAACTAATAAAGGACAACTTGATCATCTTAAAAGCCCTAGTGCTATTTTGTGTTTAACGGTAAATTTTATATAGCGCTTTTCCACCCTCCAGGTAGTCAAAGCTCTTTACATCAAGGAACCACTCACCCATTTATACACCAGTGTACGCAGACACTGGGGGCGAGGAGGGTTAAGTGTCTTGCCCAAGGACACAAGGACGGCCTTCATCTGTGGGAGCTGGAATTGCACAGCTAATTGCACAGCTTACACTGCCAACCTATGGGTCAGTGGATCTGATCGCTCTACTAATGACATTTATGTCGAGAGCGGGATTTGAACCGCCAGACGTTGGATCAGTGGACAAACACTTTACCAACTGAGCTACTGTCACCCCCATTACATTCTATTGTCTACAGAAATACTGTGTTTAATAATTATCAATATTGGTATTAAGTATTAAGCCTCGTTACAATTACAATCAAATTTGAGTCTGAAATTGCAGGTCTGATTTTAGGCCCTAATCAATAAGCTTTTATACCCCTTGGTTTGCCAAAAATTAAAGATTCCTTAATTATATTATCCAAGACTATGTCACAATCACTAAGATCAAACTGAAGGCACCGCACAGTCTGCTTCAGGAAGCTAAACTGGACTTTTGACTCAGATCTTATGCCCCCACTGAAAGTCTGATTTCTAGTTTTCCTAAATATGTTATCTAGGGATTTTAAAAGTGATCTAAATGCTATTAACTGACCCCATAAACTGGAAATATGGAATTTACCCACAAAGGGTTTATGAATAATTGAACTAAAGCATGTATCTCTGATTGGTCTGAGCGTGTTGCCTTCTCTTGCCCTGATCATTTATTTAATGTTTGTGATAATAAGGCGCTCTGTGTTTTAGCCTAGACATCTACAATTCATTCAAAGAAATAAGTAAACTACCTTCTAGAATTTACTTTTTTGGAGCTGCTTTTGTTGTATGTCACATTCTGCTTTAGTTGTCAGTGTGGTGTCTGGTCTTCCTCCATAGATGCCTGTGTGCTGAACAGTTCCATATAAGACCTTAATGTATGGAGTTGTGGAAATGAAGAGGGTCCGGAGGCACATGTCTAAACATTGAGATGCAACGTGCAAGAATACTGGGAACTGTTTAAGATTTCAGAGTATAGGGGTTAGGTAATGAAGGGGTTGTCCTATATGACCATATAAATATACGATAAGTCCTTTGTTCGGGGTGTCTCGTATTGGCTTAGAGAGTTCCCGGACCTTTGTCTGTAATTGGCATATTACTCTGTTTTTGTAATAAATAGCATTACACTATCAGAGCTTTTGTCTTTTGGGTTTTTTCCTGAACACATCCCACTCTGGACCTCAGGACAGCTACAAAGGTGAGCAGATCTGACCTGGAGATACATACTATTAATGCCATACTGTGGAACATTCCAGGTAAAACAACAACCCCATAGCAGACCCTCCACCAGAAATGTTACATAGTGCACCTTTAAAGGGCTCACATTACACTGTTTTCTGATCTATGTTATAATGTTGTTTCCTCATCAAAAACATACCTGGAATTGTATTTTGTTTCATTCACACATGTTTAATGCTCTGTTCCACCTTGTGATGTCATGTGGTAATACAGGAAGTGCTTCACTGTGTTTTTAAACTAGAATCATTTGGATGGTTTTAACCCTGGACTTCCCCATCTTTACTGAACTAAAGGTAAAAGATAGTGTTTAACTTGAAAACTACCACTACATGACATCACAAGGTGGAACAGAGCATTTTGAGCTTTGGAGATGTAGACAGCCCAATAAATCAGGGTTACTCAAACAAACAAACAAACTCTGGGTATGTTTTTGAGGAGGTAGCATTATAACATGGCTTAAAGTTCACAAGAGTCACTTTTGTGTAATATAGAACCTTTACAACCAAAAACAACAGGGCACTCGAAAACAAGGGCACCTCAAAATAAAAAAAATATACATGAAATTTGAAAATCTTCCAAAGCAATAACCGCACAGCAAAGATAAAACAGGGGAGCGCATCCTTCAGCATATCAACAGTAATAACAGTAACATCATGTGTCCACATGTACAGTACAGTGGGTCATGGCTTGTCTAACACATTTCAAAAGCACATCCGCACTGACACAGACTGAACCGCCAACACAACACAACATTTAAGATTGTATAAAATGAAAAATTAGTATGTGCCAATGATGCATAAAATGGAAGTAATGGAAGCATTGTGTCGGTAATAGACGAGGAGAACACATTTGTATTTATAGCATCTCATTTCAGCACTGCTACAGTCAAACGAACTCTGCCAGAATGGAGAGGACCTGGAGAAGACCATAATGCAACACTATTTACTAAAACATGCCAGGGGGTAACTTTTAAATATAAAAATTGTGTGTAAAGTATCTTATGATCTTGTTTGTGACAATAGGAACTTCATGGACAACTACTTCACTTTACGGGTTCTCTTTACAACAACATCTACTACTACGTTTACTACTGCTACAATCCATAACCTAAGTACTTCATCGACATTTATCACTTTTACTCTTTGGTACTACTACATTCAACAGTGCAATTGTTTCTAGCACTCTTCTCCTCTTCTTCACTCACTGCATGGAGACTACTCAATGTGCTTAAACTGCCCCCAAGGGTTACATAAAGCTATTCGATCATGACAAAAGTCTGATTCTGATTTTAACTTAAATGTGCACTGTTTTCTTTTGGAAAGTCTGCCACCCGCTAGTCTAGGATGTTATTTCTTTGGTCAGACTGCATATTATTCAAGGTATTTTTGCGCAATTAAAACACCTGTAATTAAATTAATGCAAGATAAATATGTTTAATGACATCAGTGGAACATTCAAGTCTGTTAAGTAAGATTAAGGGGTAAAAATGACCAAATAAACTTTCAGAAAATGTATGATAAAACCAGTGGTGGATGAAGTACTCCATTTTGTTACTTAAACAAAGTAAAAATAACTCAGATCATATAAAAAGTACTTTTTACTTTTCAGTCCAGTTCAAAAATGTAGTGTAGTAGTAAAGTACAGATACCTGCTCTCAAATGTAATGAAGTAAAAGTAAAAAGTATTCACTGTAAAGTACAAATACCAAAAAATTCTACCTAAGTACAATACTCTACTACTTGTACTTCATTACCTTCCACCACTGAGTAAAACATAACAAAGCAACACAATACAGTAATACAACTCTTTCCATTCCATTGCTCTATCATCTTATTGAATCCTGTAAAATGTAAACAGATCAATGCTAACAGGAAGCATCCAGAGACGACCTTTACTTTAAAAACTCTATACTTCTCATTACAAACTGCCTGCGTTCATCTCGTGTGTAATTACAATAGTTACTGTAACAGCCCACAATGTCAACAGGCCTAATAAAGATCTATGCTGCCCTCGTCATAAGAGAAAAATCAGACTGCGTTTTTAATTGGCTCGGTGCTGATGCGACCGTCTGTGGCTGTTGATTAATTAATAGCGCATGCTGCTTGTCCAACAGATCTGGAGACACGATGATGAGTGGGGGGTTAGGGAGCAGTGGAAGGGATCAGAAAGAATATATGATACACGCACAAGCGGCAGAAGCAAAGGATTGTGGGAAAAAAGAGCATCTATAGGCTTTGAATATGAAGTGTGTAGATAGGACGGGGATAACGATAGTGGTTGTCCTCTCTGCCCTCCGCTGGTGTTGTAAAAAGAGCTGTCATCTAATCGCTGCCCACTACACCAACGCTAACTCTCCTAATGACTCTACCGCAGAGACAGTGGTTGCTAATTGCTGCAAGTTCAGTCTCCAACATTTGTACTTGCATAGTGCAACTTCAACAAAGGCTGTTACTACTACAGCTTTAGGTATGTGTTCACGCTTGGATCACCACGTCAACATTGGGACTAAACCATACACGCTATATATAAATGGACATAGCTAACGCACTAGCCGCCACATTCCAAATAGGAAGTGCTCATGGGCGCGCTTCCGGCTCCATCGACTCCGGCTCTAATTCACTTTAGATTTAAATATTGTCGCCCCTCTCTCTGTAACTGCTGCTGTCAGTCTCGTCATTTTGGTCTTAAAACGTTCGTTTTAACCCGCTCTACATGATCCTCATGTTTTTATTTCACTATTGTGTCAGAAAATCAAGATATGAACATTAATAACAAATCAGATGCCTTCTTTGCCCGAGGTCACTCCCGCTAGCATTACCAACAGGTTTGATTGACAGCGTTGCCAAGTGCCCACTCCGTGCTAAACCAGCGGTGCGTGCGGGAAGGGGCGTTACCTTAAATAGCCTGGCTCCGGATTGGCTCTTTGGTTGCTATGATACTAGCGGTCGGAGTTCCAAATACGGTACTCGGCTCCAAATTTCGGCCCTATAACCGCTAGCCTCGATGAGCTTCATTTGACTGGAGTCGATGCTATGGAAGACATCACACTCACTTAGTCGACTTCTTTATACAGTCTATGGACTAAACTCGGGACTAAACTCAGGACTAACCTACTAGATGAAGGACTAACCATGCAGGACTAGAACGGGACTGAACAAAATCTACATTAGACTCAAACTTATCATATTTGCTGTTTTTACTGCAAACACTACTTTTGCTATTAATTCCTGTTGCCATTTTGAGCACTTTTTACTATTCAAAAGATTGTTTTGAATTGTTAATTGCTATGGCAACTGAGCTATTTTTCATCACTCTGAAGCCCATGTATACCACCTCTGTTATTACTACTACAAAAACTAATACATATTATAACGAGTGCATCTGTAGACTTCAATTATAAGTCTATAGATAAATAATGAAACTGGTTCTATGATCTACTTATATTGTAAGAACAGCTATTATTATATTTACCAACAACCAGCATCAATTTAATGGCACCACTAACAAGCTACTACTGTTTTACTACTAGTACTAGTACTGCATGAAAAAAAAAAAAAAAAACATCTATAGCTCCGTCCTTGGTGACTTGGTGAGTGCTTTATCTATTTGCCTTCTACCAATGGGGGCTGGGGGCCAATCAAAGCGTAGTATACTGGGAGGTAATGTATTCAGTCGATTAAAGTGTCAGTAGGAGAAATAGAGGGAGGCCAGGGTTAAATGTGAAAGTCACATTGGGCACAGCGGCCAATCACAGAGCCACAGGCACAAATCTGAGCCCATAGTGAGATAATGCAGTTGAATGAACCTCCTGACAGCACCGACCTCAAATGCATATCTTTGTCCTCCAGTGCTCTTCAGGAGGTGACTTAATCAGAAGGAATCAATAGGCCTCCCCAGTCACACGCTAAACTGTTTCCGCTGTGTGAGAAAAAAAAATCCATCTTGGCAATGTCTGAATGAAAATGGGATGTTTATATTAGCAGTGATGACTAATTTCTCATGTAATTCTGGTACTTCATCTGCATGTACAATTAGGTATATTTTGTAAAATATATTGAACTCATAAAGTAGGACAATTTTAGGTGCAATGAATGAAATTAGAATCAAAATTCAAGTCTGCAGCCCTTAACCCCTCATACGCTATATATTATTTTGCACTATTTAGCAGACACCAGTTAAAGACTTATCTCTATCCGCTATTGTTTTTCCCGCTCTTGCAGTGCATTGTGCTCTATTTTGAACTGTCTAGTGACGCCCATGTTCACTACTTTTCAAGGTGCATTGTGGGAAATTGTTCACCCTCTGGACATTTGTAAAGCTGGGATGACCCCTAAATAGTGCCCGATGTGTCTTGGGTGTTTTTGTTCTGAGGGGTCTACAGCCGGTTTGGAAGAAAATAATTTTTGTTTCTTAAAAGGCAATGATTAAAATTGGTGCTCTTTATATTGAAATACATTTTTTGTGTGTTAAAAAACTGTTATCTGTTATAAAATTTAAAAATAGACAAGTGTGGGTGTGTTCCGCTGCATTTCAGTTCTCTGCCCCCTAGACTGTTATGTCAGAGCAAGTTCCCCTTCACACCTCAAAGAGCCTGTGTTTGCCAGACAATAGAAGTCATACTCTATTATGCATTTTGATTTGCTGGTTTCTTGATAATGGCCCACTTTTCCTAAATGCTTTCTTTCTTTAAGCATTTACCCCTTAACAACCAAGACTTGCCTTGGTGGACTTCTGGACAAGGCTGATGGATTTTAATCTTACAATCATTTTTAATAAACCTGGTTGTGTTTGTTAAAATTGCATCAAATACATAAACAATATAACACAAACCAACATAGAGATCATCATTAACTTTTTATTGTAATTAGCTAATTCATGCCTATTAAAACCGTTGATAAAAACACTGTTACCACAACTCAACTGTGTGATTTTCATGCTTGTAGCACAGAGAGGTTGCTAAGGTACAGCAGACATGTGTGTACCATCTATTGAACATCATACAAAGGCAGCTACAAGGGAATAAAGAACAAAGAGCTAGGCATGACGTTAGCGGTTCGGAGAAAGAAAGATGCAGTGAATTGACTGTAACCAAGTGACCAGGGGGAATGAATAGCATCTACTTACAAAGAAGCAACCGGCACCATAAACTAGAAGGACTGAATAAGGATGAAAGGTGGGTTTGAATGAGAATTGTAGAAAGCATAACATGATGACAGGTGGAGGGCTGCATCCAACCACCAACAAGCAATTATCTCACAAAGCAGAGACATGTTAGGGCACTGAACTTGTATGTTTCAGTTCATGCTCGGGTAAACCATGGAGCATTCCCTTCATTTAATCAAGGAACCACACTTATCTGGTAACTCCACCGAGAAAGCAAAGCCTATAGGGGTTACTACTCACATAAAAGTGAGTGTAAAAGGTAGAGAGAGGGGGCGCCTCTGTTCTGAGGGAATGAAACCTCTCGGTAATGCAATAAAAGAGGGTAATGGATTACAGCAATAACATATGGACCTCCGCGGTGAAGGTGCATTGTGGGAATAGGGAGGTGTTTGGTGTATGGGGTTTTAAAGAGGGGTAGGTCATAAGGTGAAATGCACAAATTTATAAAGCAAATATATTTATATATTACAAAAATTCCAAATACAAAAACTACACCAGTTGGATTTGATCCTAAAAGGATTCTCTCTGATCTGAATCCTTACTGCCTAACCACAGCACCTGCAGCCAATACTCACATTTTTATACAGCGCTTTTCCACCAAAGCACTTTACATCAAGGACTCACCCGCTCACACACACATTCATACACCAGGGTAAGCAGACACTGGTGTATGAATGGGCGGGATTCGAACTGCCAACCTTCGGATCAGTGGACAAACACTCTACCAACTGAGCTACTGCTGCTAGTGCTAGTGCAGCCTCTGCAGCTCAGTGAGTGTATTCTGGAGGTTCTGAGCCTGTCCATATACTGATTGCATGTGTTCTCTAGGTTTAGGCTCTGGCAACCCAGGTCCACTTGTGATTGTAGTACTTTTTTTTTAAACAGTAAGAGCACAGGAGCACATTGAAATTAATTGCATATTTCTTGGCTCATTAGTAAATAAAATAGATTATGCAAAGCTTTTGCCCAGACCTTACTGTTATCGTGTTTCTATAACAGGTTAAAGAGGCAAAGAACCCCCTGAACCTCACGTTACACTGTGTATAGATTTGACTCAAAGATGTATTGTTTTACAGTGCTGTTCAATTCTTGTTATTGGTTTTCAGCACCATGGACAGCTGCCCCCAGATCCTACAGGAAAAAAACACTACACACTTCCTCCTGGACTCGTGTTTGAATGGGGCACTAATCTATTCTTATGGACTGGGTTAAGTGCTTTAAAAGAAACTGCAATACTGTTAGTGTTATTAAAAAGACCAGGGGAGTGTTCCACAAGAGTAAACACACAAACAGTGCTAATGATTGACAACAGTGAAATACCAAAAGTGACAATATGATACTATGCAGTTTCACCCTGGTTTTGGTTCACTCTATAATCTATGGTCCAGATGCATCCCCATGTCCACCTCCATTTTGTTAAGGTTGAGGCCCCTTGTATTGATTTCAGTGATGTTTTATAGCAGATGTCGATTCACATTGTAACATATAAAGTGCATTTTTCTTTTCATTTCAAATAACGCAATAAAATTCTAAAAAAAATCTATCTGTCCCAGTCCATGAAGCACCTAACCTAGCAAACTGAATGTCCTGGCTGAAGCATTTGCATGTGATAGATCTGTGTAGAGACTGACCAATCACAGGGCAGCAATGTGGTTTGGGTGGAAGTCAGCGGCGAATGAACCAAAACAAACATTGCGGCGACAACAAATATACTTCTATTATACCTCTATTATCTTTTAGCAAAAATATGGACTATTTTGTTTGTAAAAATGTACAAAGCGAAGTGCTTTGTGCATTTGTGGACGGGTAAGACGCCTGTGCTTTTCTCTCAACTGGATTTAACTCAAGTTAGATTTTTCGCCTTTTTATGTTGTTGTGATGCTTCAACCAATCAGCATGAAGCCTTTGTCTGAATGTTCCGATTATTGGTTCTGATGACTTTCAGCGAGAGCCATCCCAGATTGATATGTAGAACTCTATTCAGAGGGCTACACATATGAATCTATCGAGAGCCAGGTTACGAAACACCTGTTTTCAAGTTATTTCAACACGGGACTCTCTGAAGCACCCACTTTCATCTACTTGAAAATGCAAATTATAAAACGAATCCAAACTATCGTAAAAAATATGTATTTTCAACTTCTTCAACCTGATTAATTTCATAACATAGTGGTACATGCATCATTGATAATTACTACACATTTTTGGGTTAGTCCTTGTTTTGAAGTGGTATAGAAATTAAGCAGCCCTATGTCAAACCTGCTCAGCCCTTAAAGAGACTTGTTTCAGACCTGTTTCAGATCTGATGGTACCTGAACCAAAAGTCATATTTTATCTGCAAAATATCCAAAGTGCATAATCCTGCCAGTCCACAATGAAAGCACATGCGGTAGACCCTGGCGCGGCCCAAGCCTTCAGTCTGATGGAGGCAGCTGCTGGCACTGGCTAAATGTTAAGGACACAGGGCAGAACAATGACAAGGTGAATTAAATAAATGAATAAAGTGCTTTAAAAGGGAGTTGGCAGAAGGCGGCAGAGCTGACAAACGACCTCCCTCTGATCACTGTATCAGTCTGGTGCGGGCAAATGCAAGTACTATAGAGACATTATATTATACATTATGACCTCTGCTAGTCCACATTAACAGCACAGTTATTCTCTTAATCTCAGTGGTGGGACAAATTTTGCATATTTTAAATGGATGTCTTTGAAGCAAGAAAATTCAGAAATAATTTTAGTTACCTTGATAAGATTAAAATGATGGTGGTTTGACAATTGTATTAGAGCCAATCCCACTGGGCTGATCAGGGCCAGGATCTGATTAATCACACGGGAATTGTAATCTGAATGGCCGCAATTAGCAAAACAAATGTTGCAATTATGAAGAAAACACAGAAAAGTACACAGCTCATCTCCATGGGAACTGAGCCCTGATTTTAAGTCATAAATTGCAAATCTAATCACAAAAATTTGTCCGAAAAATTGTGATTAGATATTCATATATTCAGCTCAAGAGGTGATGATGGCACACAACCGCCAATAGTTTGCTGGTGGTTTCAAATGTTATGTGTGACTTATACTTTTGTGTCTTTACCTGGTGGATACAGTTTGCGCATCAGTCACTGCTTCCTTGGAATGTTCCACCGTATGGCCTTAAACTTACCTATCTTTCCAGGGACAAACATGTGGCGAACCCCAAACCGAAAAGTTACATAGTGTATCTTTAAAGCAGACCTATTCTGCAAAATCAACTTTTCAGAGCTCTTAATCATGTTATAGTTGTTTCCCCTCACCATTTACTCCCCCAAAGTTGTTTTTGGACTGATTCGTGCATGTTTGAGCAATCTTTAATCTCTTATTTTCAAGACGCCATATTGCTGATCAATCCCTGTTTCACTGCCACCAATATCCTCCCACTGCTCTGTACTTACTTTGTTCTCCAGTTTTATTTTCTTAATCTGTGATAAGTGCAGGATTTGGCGGTGCTGCATAGTCATTTTGGTACAAATGAAACATCAGCTCCCATTGGGCAACACAGAAGTTAGTGGCCTTTTATTAAGTCGTTTTAGATGAATATTGTGATTTAAAATGTGCAAATGATAACAATGATCCACGTGTGTCGTAGATTATAACTGTAGAGCAGACACAAGCACAATAGGTCTTCTTTAAGTTGCGTAAAAGGAGCTGGAGTAATTATTACCAAGTGAATGATGATGCCCAGACTTAATGGAAACCTATTAGCTGTTCTGTGACCCACTGCAAAGAAAAAGAATGAATTCTTCACAAATGAAATTCCCTCATGGTGGCTCTATCTGATGACTGATTGTTGAGGGCTATAATTTGAGACGGAGGGCTGCGTCGTGCCCCTGTGAGATGTAACAATGTTGTCAGATGGCCTGAGTCGGCTCTTTCCTCGTGTCCAAAATCTATTTTAAATGTGGAGGAGAAGTGATCACAGCCCAAGCAGTCTTATAGTAGTATAGAGACATTAAAAGAAGCCATTTCGGTACAAAATAGTGAGGCGTTCGAGTGCTGTTAGTAGATATTTTTAGGCTCCCCGTAGAGAGTTGAGCAGTCCAGCAATAACGAGTGACGATCAAGTGGGTAACCTGGTTTTTCCGAGACACAAAAAGAAAGTCAATCCCAGATGTGAACTGAGGAGAGAGGGAAGGACTGTCTGTACTCTTCTAGAAACTTCGTCTTTGGTCTGACTTGGACTATTTCATTAAAGTGCTACTATTACTCCCAGATGGTGAGATTTCTAGAAAGCTGCACAGATAAACTAGTCATGTACATAATCAGAAAAGGGGTAAATCCAGATTACAGTTTTTATCTTGCAACTTTAGAAAAACCAAAACAAGAAAACAACAACTTTAAATGGGGTTGTATAGTGTTAACTCCCACTAGGGGTAGTAAAAGAACAAATATTTTCTACTCTCAAAGTCTTTGTTTTGGTTACTTGGTTTATAACTATTACACTGATTTACAGTTTTTTTTTCAGTCGCTTTGACTCTAAAGTCTGAATTTTGGCAGAGATTCCAAAACTCAAGGAGTAAACACTCAGTTCATGTTGGCACCTTAGATTCATTTCCAAGCTTTAAATCTTATATCAAAACCACAAAGTACTTTTTTGCAGAACCTAGAACACAATGATCAACTATTTAAATACAGATTGCAATTGTAACACATGTGTTTTAGTTTTATAGTGTGTGTACCTAAATACTGCACACTCTTACCAAAGTCTATAGACCAAAGACACAAAGGACAAAACTGAACACACAGGGATCACAATATAAAGAGATTCTATAGACAGGACAGACGCAGAAGCACAAAGTAAAAGACTTATGTAATGAAAACCTGTGTGAACCAGGTTTGGATTCAGACAGGTCCAAGTCAGACACAGTTAAGATACCCACTGCTAAAAACCACAGATTTGAAAATTAGCTTTTTTGTTCCCGGAATGATTGTGTAATATTTGGATGTGTCTGGATGATGGTTAGATAAGTTTATAAATCTAACGACTGTTTATATTTTAACCATTAAGCATCCTTTTTGTGTGTTTTGTTCACAAAGTTGACTTTTTCAAACATTCTGAACTGTTTTGCGTCTTGTGTGAATAGTTTCGCAAAGTGTGCAGAAGATTTGACAGATTTATTACAAGTTTCAGAAAATGTGACAAAGAAATTGAGAAAAAAAACAAAACAAAACTGTAATATATTAAAGGTGCACTATGTAAGCTTTTTTTTTCATTTGTTATTGCTTTGGAATGTTCCACAGTATGGCATTAATCTCATCTAGCTTGCATTTATTCAAAAATACCTTGAAAGAAGTTGATTATTAATATTACTGTCAGTTGGATTGCCTTTCCACAGATCTCTGCTTTAACTTAACCTGATCACGCCGTCTGCTTTCCTTCATCACCTTTCATTTCCAGTTTCTTCTTATAAATGCATTTGCTCATATTGCATACAGAGCTATATCAAATACCGACAACTAGAAATCGAATTGACAGCCATGGTCATCTTACACAGTCATTACATCACACTTTTCTGTCGCCTAAGCAACCAAGTATCCTTTAGGAACAGACGCAGAGTGGAAGCGTGTTACGTTATGTCAACTGCAGCTCAAGACAAGATGTTCAAGGTCCTCTTCCTCGTAGCGCGCACAAATCCTGTACTGACAAACTGAGCAAGAAGTGTGGACAGCCGAACCAACGAGAGCGAAAACATGAGGAGTTGTACGATTTTCTTTGTCTAAAACTTGCCGAGCTGACTCATCCAAAAACAAAAGTCTTTGTGAAGGCGGTGGTGCAGTGGTCAGTGTCCTAGCTCACGCATAAAACAGCTCAGTAGTTACGTAAAAGGCAAATAAGATGGGTGTGAAAACAACAATATAAAGAAGCCGAATTCACATGTTTTTGGGACTATTTCTGCAGTAGAAGTAAAATATGTTCTTAAGAACAACTCCAGTTAGTTAAAGGGCCTGTAACTGATTTCAAACCAGGAGCATGTTTGAGTTTGAACTTTTAGCCCCGCCCACTTACACCTTTCTGCCAATGAGATATTGCACCATGACACAGAAACAACTGTCTGGGACGGTGTCATGCAGTTGTTTCTGTATAGTTCTCACATCTCTACCAACTATTAGGTTTTTGTCACTTATAAAAATTCACCATGACATACAATCAAGCCTCTGGGATAGAGTCAGGCACTTGGTTTTTTAGTAACAATGGGCCTGATTAGAGGAGAGAAGGTGACTCTGTCTGTAGCTTCTGTAGCAGTTATTACCATAGACTGTATATGTAAATGGGCATAGCTAACCCGCTAGCCACTGCGTTTCAAATAGGAAGTGATCATGGGCTGTGCTTCCAGCTTCATCAACTCTGGCTCCAATTTACTTTAGAAAACTGTGGCCCCTCTCTCTGTAAATGCTGCTGTCAGGCTCGTCATTTTAGTCTTAAAATCTTCGTATTGACCTGCTCTGCGTGATCCTGGTATTTTTATTCCACTACTGTATCAGTAACTCAAGATATGAACATTAATAAGAGACAAATCAGCTGCCTTCTTTCCCCGAGGTCGCTCCTGATAGCGTTAGCAACAGGTTTGATTGACAGCGTTACGTATAGGAAGGGGCGTTACCTTCCACAGCTTCGCTTCAGATTGGCTCTTTGGTTGCTAACCCATAACTGCTGACCTCACTGAGCTTCATTTGACTGGAGCCCAACGTTATGGGAGACGTCACACTCACTGAGTCCACTTCTTTATACAGTCTATGGTAATTATCCAAGAAAATGCTATTTAAAATGAAAAGATGACATTTTACAGCCTATTTTTTCTGATACAAGAGTTTTTAACATACAGTGCATGATAGAAAGAGAATTTATCTTGACAAGAATACATTCAAATCAGGTACAGGCCCTTTAAGGTACTCAATAAAATATTTACATTGGTAAAAGTATTGATTTACAACTTAGATGCAGCAGACTGAGTTCTATTAGTACTACTATTACGACTCCTACTCCTACACCTGCTGAGTCCTGCTGCTCTGATTGTTACTAGAGCTAGCACCTACGTACTAATACCTCTACTCCCACTATCCCTTTTCCTGTGAGACTATTGTCTAAAATCATGTCTAAAGGTATGTTTTTGATGAGGTAACAACATTACAACATGGATCAGAAAATAGAGTAATATGGGTCCTTTAAGAAATCAAATGTAACCTTTATATATTTAGATTTCAATCATATTCAATGTTAAATAAGTGGTCTATCATTCATAACTCATGCTGACCTATTATCATGTCCATTTATCTATTAAACGTTGCTGTATAAAGGAAGAATAGCATAATACAGCATAGTACAGCACATCTCATCACCATATAATCATTACATATAAAATCCAAAAGTGCATTGGTTGCATGTATTTGGGCCCACACCTGCTCCACTCAGGCCTGGTTAAATCTTAAAATAATGTTATGAGGCCCCTGTGAGACTGCTGAAGTGGTCACAGCCCTGACAGAGACACAGTGGTTTGCTCAGACATAAAGCACATTACAGAGGCAGTCCTCTCGCTGTCTGTGTGGACGTTACACAAGACAAATGGATCCTGGAGCGAAGGCCAAACTCCAGTTCTCACATTTCCATCCAATACAAGCTCGGCCCTGAACTCAACACGAGGGGACAATAAGGTTTCATGCTGTTTTATTTGCAACCAAAACATTTTCCATATGTTATGTTGATAGTAAAAGAAATATGTCCTTAATGAAGACCTACTGCGCTTGTGTCTGCTACATAGTGATAATATATGACAGCCGTGGATCATTATATATATATATATATATTTGCACATTTTAAATCACAATATTTATCTAAAATGACTTAATAAAAGAAACAAGTTCACTAACTTTGGCGTTAGAAAACTGCGATGCCCAATGGAAGCTGACGTCTGGCGTAAACGTCATCACAACAAAGAGTCGTGGAGCTGTCGGCGCCTCCTATGGATAACTATACATCATCCTAGCGAGTAGCAGATTTTTTTTCATTTGTACCAAAATGATGCGGTGCTGCCGAATCCTACGCGTATCATTGATTAAGAAAATAAAACTGAAGAACAAAGCACAGAGCAGTAGGCGTGTGCCGGTGGCGGTGTGAACAGGGATTGATCGGCGAGATTGCACGAATCACTCCAAAAACAACTTCAAGAGGGTAAATGAGAAGGAAACAACTATAACATGGTTAAAAGGTCTGAAAAGACTCCACAGATCTGACCTCTATGAAAAAGGTCCTATATTACACAAAATTGACTCTTGTGAGCTGTTAGCCATGTTAGAATGTTCTTACATCTTCAGAAACATACCAGAGCTGTGTTTTGTTTCATTCACACATGTCTGAGTAACTCTTTATTATTAGTCTGTCTATATCTCCAAAACTCAAAATGCTCTGGTCCGCCTAGTTTTCAAGTTAACAGCTACTTTTTAACTTTTGTTTAGTAGAGATTAGCAATTCCAGGGCTGAAATCATCAAAATTATTCTAGTGAAGGTGGAACATGGAGTGTTTTCTGTTTGCGAGAAGAACACAGCCTCAATATGCAGGGTTTGTGTGTTAAACATGCGTGAATGAAACAAAACACAACTCCGGGTATGTTTTTTGACGAGGAAACAACATTATAACATAGATCAGAAAACAGCGTAATATGGGCCCTTTAAGCCGATGAATTTGACCGGTTACAAAGGTGTCTTCCATTTGCTTATTTGTAGCATTAGAAGAAGTTGTATTAGCGGCAGTAGTACTCTGGTAATTATATTTCACCTTCTGTAATTTTCAAAGTAAGCATTTCAAAATTAATTACTTGTGTCCCTCTCTGCTCCCATTTAGCTCACTTGGCATGTACAAAGTGTGCCATACATAATGATAGATGTTAGCAGAGGGGCTAATAGGTTCTGAGCATACATTAGCAATCTGCGCGATATGTGGGCAGTGTTTCTAGGCAGGACTCTGTGTAAATGATACCACAGAGTAAGATAGATCACTTAATATTCTCACGACTACACACTTATGGGAAAACGCAACGTCACTGGGAAACGCAGTAGGTTGTTAACACCAAGACAAGTTTGAAAATCTCATTAACAACTGTATCTAATGTGTATTACGCCGCAATAAAACGATGCAACTCAAAAACCCCAGGCCCATCGTCTTCAATTGATTCATCAGTGTTTTTTCATTTATGCTAAGTCTTATTTGTCTGCTGCATAGTGAGAGCGATCATTAGCGAGCGGAGTTTAAGCCGTCGGAATAGTTCAAGCATGTGATGAGAAAGACACAGGATTAAAGTTTAGATAGACCTGATATGAAGTACAGTCTTACCTAAGAGGGAGGGAGTCAGCCGCTCTGTGGGTTATCCTAATCCAAATCTGACCTTGAGAGACCGCAAATAATTAGTTTATCCACTTCTTACAAAGACCATAGTGAGAATCGAAGTGTGCGTCTACTTCAAATCATCTGAATCTAGAAAGTTGGGTCAGATTTCAGATTTATCGGAAATTCAGACTGCTTTTGTGTCGTTAAAATTGATAATCAGGTTGACACTGAAACTGTCAGTGGTGGATGAAGTACTCAGTTTTATTACTTAAGTAAAAGTACAGATAATGGGGCAAAAAAACCCTTAAGTATAAGTAAAAGTATCACATGAAAAAATCGACTTAAATAAAAGTATTACCCATTTAAAAATGTACTTAAAGAGTAAAAAGTAAAAGTATTTTGCGCAGATTTTTGCGTAGTGATTTTGACACAGATTTGTGCTGAATTTAGTTTAATAGAAACATTTGAATCGATTGTTTCTTCTAGCTGTTTTTATATGTATATTTTTGTTTGCTCAAACTACAATCGTGTTAAAAATAAACCCTCAGACTTCTCAGCAGGTCCCAAACAATAATAAAAAAATACTTTTACTTTTCAGTCCAGTTCAAAAATATAGTGGAGTAAAAAGTACAGATGCTCTTAAATGTAGTGAAGTAAAAGTAAAAAGTAAAGTACAGCTACTTAAACTTTATACTTAAGAACAGTATTTCACTGCTTTTGCTTTGTTACTTTCCATCACTGAAACTGTGTTTTCGAACATGCTCAATTTAATGGGTAGCAATACTGAAAAAATTATATGACATAAACAGCAGAAAGTTGGACCTTTTCTGAATAGTTTTAAAATGGTTTTATGATCTATATCAGAACTAAGACCACATTTTTGGTTGTAAATTATATTAAAGAGATTGTTTTTGTGATAACTGTGACATTAAAATTGATATGTAGCCTAGTATCAAGTGTGTTCCTCAGTATCAAAATCGAGTTTAAAATGTTGGTACCATGAAAACATTACAGACATGAGACGATATTGAAATTTTTTGTCACGATTATCATGCCCAAAATAACTGCGATTAACGATTATATCACTACAATTATTAAAGTTACTGACAGTTTAAATACGTTACGGATATGAATAATTATAATTTTAATGTTATGATTAAGTTCCATGTTTAAGCACCTTTTATATATTTGTGCTTTGTTCAGGCATTATCACGATTATATAAAATGTCCCAGGTACAGCCTTTTTATCATGATAAACGATATTACTGTTCATCGTCCCTTCCTCTAGCCTTCCTATGTGACAGGTCAGCCTCCTCACATTCATTATTCCTCCACTGCTCATCTTCAATCCATGGATCTATATCTGACCTGACAACTGACAAACTCCCAAAACAACCCACATGAGTCGTCCCTCTCACGCACTCAAACTCACAAACAAGTCCCTCAACACTTTTAGCCAGGGCTGGGCCTTATGGCAAAACATGAATCACATTTTTTTCCTCATATTGATCGCTCTCAATTTCATATACAAGACTTAAAATCAGTGCAATTGAACCCCAAAAAAGTGTCTTTCTCCCAAGTCCAAAGCTCCAGACCACAGGCTTCTACTGAGAGAGGATTGGATGAAGACCTCTCGATTAAAAAGAACAACGTATATAATTGATTAATCTCGATCTCAAATGAAATGTCATTAATTGCCAGCCATATTGTTAACGAATACCTTCACCTCATGTATAACTAACAAGAACAACAACACCACACTAGTACCTTCTGTATTGCACTAACATTGTATTAATATTCATTACATTCATACGCTCATTCAGGTTAGTGATGTGCTCCCCGCAGAGACCAATGATTAGGCACAAATCACAAATTCTTTTTACACATGAATAAGGTTCCAATTTCTCTTCCTACAAGCAATTTTTTAAAATGTCAAACTCATAATGGACTTCACCAAGTCTAGTGGACTGTATTATACTTCATTTTTACAACTGTCAACATCAGTGATTTTGGCAGAGTGGTTAGGTCTGCTCCTATGGAACCAGGAGATTGGGTTCATGTCTGGCTTACTCCTTCAGGATAATAAATTTTAGCGTTAAAACTATTGTGAGAAAAAATATCACCATTTCAGGATGATTTACACACAGTTCTTGAGACCATGACCAAACAACATTGAAATGCTTCATTCACAGTGTCTCATAGATCACCAGTCCTCTGTGTGTGCAGTTAATATGACTTCATTTATGCAGAGGCACTACAGGCAAAACTCTTTTATTTATTTTTTGTTTTTTGGTCAGTTTGGTCTCTTAACAAAACAAGCTTTCATCTGGACACAACACAATGTCCACTCTGAACTGAAAGATGTTTTAGTATTTAATCTAATCAACTTCATAGGTTTATATGGGACATTGTAACTTCAACGGCCGTTTGCTCAAAATGCACCAAGGATCACCTCTTTAAAGTAGCACCTACATACACAAAACTTTACACTCTTGAACTTAATAAGATGAAACGTACAGAAGGATTTTTTGATATTTAACTCCAAAGTCTGATTAATTAAGTTTAAACTCCAAAAAATTAGTTGAAATTTGAATTTTTAGGCAAATTTTCAGATCTAGTTTACTCAAATAAGATATCCAAAATCCCCTCTGTATATTTTTTAGTAATATGTCAACAAAATAAAGCAAGAAATTTAAACCTACCTCTTTCCATGTTTCTGTTTTGAATGTCCCAAAAATGGTCAATGGTCCGTATGTTTTTTACACATAAAATGCTTTATTTTACATGAAAACATCACATGATGAAAAACTTGTAATATATATTTTTATTACATTTATTCAAGTAAACAACAGAAGAGGTTTCAAACTGACATCTCCAAATTTTAGATGTTTTCCTATTCACCGGCAGTGTCTCGCTTAAATGGCTATACTTTTTACTCCACTCAAGACATGTTTTGGTAATCCTCCAAGAATAGTACTATTTTTCCATGAGTATGAATATGAACCTTACGTAAGTATGACTCAAATCACAATATTACAAATTCAATATGGGAGAGCTGAGTGCATTACTGGGCCCAATCTTGTTTAAAAAGCCAGATGCATTTCTAGAATATGACAAAAAATCCGCTAGACATAAGAACATCCCTTTTAAAGAATTAAAAAAACGTTGTCCAATGTGGAATAAAGATAATCCAAGGCACTGTGACGCATTTTATCATCTATTTCCAGGCAAGGAATATCTATTTGGCTAACCACCCTGCGTCAGTGCTTTCAATTCTCATTAAAAAGGTGTTTTGACAGTAGACTGCTAATCAATGTAATATGTTCAGATGTTTGTCAAATATAGCCTAATAAACGTTCATTTGAATCAGTCTTTGGAAGTTGATTTATTCAGTAGAGAAGGTGCCACAGTTCTCACTTCGCTTGCGTCAGCGACAAACACAACCTCTGGACACAGCTGTAAATAGCCCTCGTCAAGGTCGCCCCGTTCTGCACCAGAAAACACACCTTAATTAGCGGCAGAGTGGCACATTGGATTATGGGTGCACCTTGATTTGGTGACCCAAGGAGACCTAAGATCAGGCTGGAAGTCTTGTACTAGTCACAAAGAAGATAAAGACAATTTGGTTTCAACATTTTTCTATGAACACAATTTTTGGTCATTAAAGGTCCTATATTACGCAAAATTGACTCTTGTGAGCTTTAAATCTGTTATGATGTTGTTACCTCATCAAAAAACATAACTGCAGTTGTGTTTTGTTTCATTCACACATGTCTGAGTAATCCTTTATTATTAGTTTGTCAACATCTCCAATGATCAAAATGCTCTGTTCCACCTTCTGATGTCATGAAGCAGCGGTTTTCAAGTTAACGACTACCTTTTATCTTTTATTCAGTAGAGGTTGGAAATTCCAGGGCTGAAATGATCCAAATGATTCTAGTGAAGGTGGATGGAGTTTAAAAACACAGTGGAGCAATTCCTGTATCACCACATGACATCACAAGGTGGAACAAAGTGTTTCCAGTTTGAGAAAAGAACTAAATATGCAGGGTTTGTGTGTTAAACTTGTGTGAACGAAACAAAACACAACTCCAGGTCTGTTTGTGACGAGGAAACAACATTATAACATAGATCAGAAAACAGCGTAACATGGGCCCTTTAAAGGCACATTGCGTAACTTTGCTGGGGGAGGGTCTACCTGCTTGTCTAGGTGGAGATTTTATTGCTTAGCCTGGACTGTTCAACAAGTAACCCACGCCACAACGCCAAGTTACAGGTCAGATCTGTGGAGAGGTGATTGTGGTCATAGTAACAATGCATGTTTTTCAAGAATATTTCAAGCTATAAAAACTGCAAGACTGTGACATTTAGTGCAAATGTGGAACATTCCAGGCAAAGCAATAACATCCATGGAGATGAGGAGGGGGCAGGCCACCCACCAGAACAGTTACGTGGAGCACCCTTAATGAAAAGAAGCATACACCACATCATAACAGAACATTACACAGCTCCCTCAAGTAGGGAATATAACATTATTTCATACAGCAACACATTCAATATCTTTCCCAAAATAAGCATATTGCCAAAACATCACTGTACTTGCTTTTCCACAACTCCTACTTATTTTCATCACTTCAGCACCTCAAATTCTTTAGTTTTGGAAATTCTCACTGATGTCTGTTATACTTATTACACAACGAAATGTTCATTTGCTGCGTATTGTGTCCCACTCACTAACATGTGTCATTATCATTGTCACTGATATAATATTGTCATATCGTCATTATCACTAACATGTGTCATTATCATTGTCACTGATATAATATTGTCATATCGTCATTATCACTAACATGTGTCATTATCATTGTCACTGATATAATATTGTTTACTTCACCTCTGAGGGTTAATCATTTTCGGGAATCTATAGTGCACATTTTAAACACAACCACACGCATACGATTGAATCACTACGTGCTGCTAAACTATTAAACGAACCCCATATAGTTCAGATTATGTATAGGGGTCGAAACTACAGGCCTATAATGTTTTATTCATAACTAGAAGAGGTATTTTCTTTGCAAGCATTTTAAACCTACACAAGTAATTCCATTCTTTTCAATTTGCTAACTGCGACAAATCCAACAGAGCTTTCAATTATTTTTTAAGAATTCAAAAAAGCTCTCATAATAATAATCCATCATAAACATTTACATATACCCCAATGCATTATACAAGCTTTCGTCAAACAGCAAAAAGGCTTCAGAACATTGACAAACAGGTCCAGACCAGCGAGAGACTGCTCAGCTCCTCCGTGGAACTCCAGTGATTAGCAGGTGCAGCTGTGATTCACTCACCTTAAATTAGCTCCCCCTGATAGAGACCCCCCGGGAGCCCGGAGCCTGGATACTTAAAACTGAAGCATATGCTAATCAAGTAATGTCTTCAAACGAGTGCTCAGATCAAATGGCTTGGAGCACATGTTCCGCAAAATTCACTTTTTTTAGCTTTTAATCATGTTATATTGTTATTCCCTGATCAAAAACATACATATAGTCGTATTTTGCTTCATTTGTTCTTAATTCTTTAATCCAAAATCATCTTCTCTGAGAACTCAAAAATGCCTCTTTTGCATTTTGCCCGGATTGTTACATCACAGGTAAAAATTTGGACTTCTCCTGTGCTGTTTTTAAGTCCATAAACCATCATCGGACTCGTTCAGTGGTCAAAGTGTGCTCACAACACACCCATGGCTCTATTAGCATAGCACTCATGGAGGATAAGAACTTTATTTGTTTCTTTTAAATTGTTCATTCCCGTTGCTGACAGCAGAGGGAGCCCCAAATACCTCATTAGAAACAGAGGTGTTGGTTATAAAGAATTTTCTCCAAATTTTTCTCCAAATGTAGACATTAAGTTTGAAAAAGTGACATACTAAAGCCACAAGAATGCATAATAGTTGTTCTCAAAAGAAAGAGCCAGGGAGAGAAAGTTTAACCTGTGCAATGGCAGCTCTGACAATGATGGACAGATGAAGCTAATCACACGGCTGTCTTGAGCAGGTGAAATAGTGATTCGAGCTCGGAGCCCAGCTAAGATTGGATTGGCTAGTCCCGGGCCATGCCAATACTAGTGTCAGTAAACAACCCTGAGTGTGCACTTCCTTAACAAGGTGGAAGTGGCACAAGTAAAAGTTTCATTGAGGTGTGAAAAATGCTGCAAAACGAATGAGCTATTGTTAAGACATTCTCACCAAATAAGTGTCCAAGAACAAGATCACTGTTATTCATCAATGTTTTTTTTATAAAGATTGAATCATAATGCCACTCACTAGAAGAACAAAGAATTTGGTAACTTTGGTTACAGTTGCAATATGTGGCACATATCGCACAGTTTTCAGCATTGTGAGATAGGGCAAGTGCTTAGTGGTGGCCTCCCATAATTCTTCTAGTATTTCTGTTCATTTTTTTTCTGTTTCTAGACCTGTCACGATAAAGAATTTGAAGTGCAATATATTGGAAAGAAAATAACACGATAAACGAAAATTTCAAACTACTTAATGCCACTGACACAATCACCTCAAAGCAGGACAATTCCATTCCAAATAAACCTATTCTCAATGTACAGTACTGAATGAGGTCCAATTAATAAATACTACAATGAAACACCCTAGATTTGAGCGAAAAAAATATTGTTCTTCCTCTTATAATTTGAATAAGTCGATATAGTAATTAGTGACAAGCCTCGCCCTAGCCTCATTCTTTCTTTTCTAGTTAGCTTTTTCGTATAACCTGCTATATCCTTCTGCTCTGTCTGTATTATATATGAACCTTTTCCACTGGCAACAGGGAGCAAATCAACTCAAGGTTCTTTGCAGTAAAAGACTGGTCCACTCTGGGACTCCATAAACAAGTGTTTCTCACAACCTCAGGCCAATCACATAAATATTCTAACTGTAACTAGGGATGCACCGATCCGGATATCGCCGCCAAATATCAGTTCAGTCGATATCCTGTTTGGGGATTGATGTAATAAGACTTTTTACTGGTCATAGCTGGCACCAAAAGTCTCATAATTTCCAAAATTGTATTTATTCAAAGCTATTCTGTAGTTACTCGATAAATAACAGCTACAAAACACATTTAGATCAGTTTTGTCTTTTTTTTAATTTTTGTATAAAGGAAATACTTGCTGTTTTCAGTCTTCACACTGGCATCGGGTATCGGCAGATAGCTATAGTATTGAAATCAGTATTGGAACTGAAAAATCTGATGCATCCCTACTGGTAACACATAGCCTACAACACACGCTCACAGTAACACATGCTATGGATACACACACAGTCAAAGCTCCAGACATCTTAATCCCTAGTAATTTACAGAACGAGATACAGTAGCCCATGTTGGTCAGAAATAGGGCTAATCAATCTATCGAAATCACAATCTGAGTTGCCGCAATTATGAAATCGCAAAGGCTGCAGTTATTAAGATTGTAGAATTTCGTCTGCAATCAACAAAATATCCTGTCTTTTTATATACAAATCTTGTTGTACCAGCTCTCTACCAACATGTTCTGAAATGCATGGGATTCTCATGTTAGTTTAGCAGTCCATGTTTCAGCCAGTCCATGTTTCAGCCAGTCCATGTTTCAGCCAGTCCATGTTTCAGCCAGTCCATGTTTCAGCCAGTCCATGTTTCAGCCTTCTTTCCCATGTTAATGCTTATGGAGTTGTTTATAATGGGCACTTTGGACAGAATTTTTAGTAGCCATAAATGTGGCATACTTAAATCTAATGGTTGGTTAATTTCTTACTTTGTTACATAAAAGAAACTAATTTGAAAATACTAGCCTATATAAATAAACCCAAACGTACAAAGCATTATCCTGCGATCAGAGTATGAAAATTCGTAGGATAAACTAAAACTGTTTTGTATACTATATGGAGCGCATAGCCACAACAAATCTATCCATACTTCATAAACAGGTCAATGCTGCGTTCACCATTATCTCTAAGCAGCACACCGATGCAAAAATGTGTCGACCAATTACACCATACTATTCCGCCAATGACAGCGAGCTTTTACGCGTGTGCAAAACCAGGTTATTGCTATGGTGAATTCAAATGCTCCTATTCGCTCCACTGAGTTGTAATGTTGTTACCGCTAAGTCGTTTAGAGATTACTGACTATCCCATTTCACTGGTCAATACGACTGGCAGCTCATTTATCGGTCATATATACGGGCTAGTTGCGCTGACCGCTTTGCAGCTGAAGTTGAAGGTTGCAATAGCGCTGCGTGCATGTGCTTGACATGATGCTGGCGTTTCTAAAAACATACGAGCGCGTAATTGCACCTGAACGTCTCATTTGCAGTCAATCCGCTCAAAACACGGGTGCGTTTGGTTCTCGCGAAAGCCCACTGCACGCACCAAAACGTGGATGCAAAACAAAAGGCAGTAACTTACCTTCTGCTCGGTCCAAAGATGCCATCGCTTCGTATCCTGAAATCTGGAGGGGTTTTTCGCTCACCCCCGGGCTGAAGGCGATCTCTTTTGTTCCGCCGTGTGTCAAGAAGCCGGTGAAATTGTATTGGTCGGTGTTCACGTACAGCGCGGACAATCACGCCTCTTGTAGCCAACTGAGGAGCACATCTGACGCCGTAAGAAGGAGTCTCACTACAGTCGGTGTGGGATGCTGATGATGCTGAGGAGGAGGTGGAGAGGATGTTGTCGCGGGAATAGGAGCGTTTCTCTCTCTCTCTCTCTCTCTCTCTCTCTCTCTCTCTCTCTCTCTCTCTTTTTCTCCGTTATAACGAAAGCCTCTACGCACGGCCTGAGTCACCGTGTGTATTTACAGACAAGAGTGAAGGGAACGCGCAGGAGCAGCCCGGGAAGTCGATATGCGATGTATGGATGGAGGGTTGGGGGTTATGTCACACTGGTCAGAGCAGTGGTTGAAAAGTGTGGGGTTGTAAAGCATAGCCTACAGCAAGTGAATTTTAAAGAGTGTATCAGATGAAATGGATGCACGCTGTTTGTTTGCACAATATTGACTGCTGTGGCATAGCATTCAATTTAGAAGTAACTAGGTTAATTAACGTAATAAATTATCCATCCATCATTGTGGCCTATATGGGTTGTGCAGGTATAATTAGTCTATGTAAGGATTTGGTCACATGGTTCAGACTACAGACTGATGTGGAACTTATTTTGTTGCTAAAATGCACATACGATTCAATGGAGGAGTTCAAGTATCTCGGGGTCTTGTTTACGAGTGAGGGAAGGATGGAGCGTGAGATTGACAGGCGGATCAGTGCAGCGTCTGCAGTGATGCGGTTGCTGTATCGGACTGTTGTGGTAAAGAAGGAGCTGAGTCGAAAGGCAAAGCTCTCGATTTATTGGTCAATCTATGTTACTACCCTCACCTATGGTCATGAGTTTTGGGTAATGACCGAAAGGACAAGATTGCAGATACAAGCAGTCAATGAGTTTCCTCCACAGGATGGCTGGGTGCTCCCTTAGAGATAGGGTGAGGAGCACGGGGAGGAGCTTGGAGTAGAGCCGCTGCTCCTCCACATCGAGAGGAGCCAGCTGAGGTGGCTCGGGCATCTGTTCAGGATGCCTCCTGGACGCCTCCCTGAGAAGGTGCTCCGGGCATGTCCCACCGGGAGGAGGCCCCGCGGAAGACCCAGGACACGCTGGAGGGACTATGTCTCTCGGCTGGCCTGGGAACGCCTTGGGGTCCCACTGGAGGAGCTGGAGGATGTGTCTGGGGTGAGGGAAGTCTGGGAGTCCCTGCTTAGACTGCTGCCCCCACGGCCCGACCCCGGATAAGCAGAAGAAAAAGGATGGATGGATTCTTAATTGGTACTTAATGCATCACAAACTGCATTGGGTTCAGAGATGGCTTGGCTAATCAGGGTGTATCACAAAATTCTGGCTGCAAACCATTTTAGTGGGCCTGCACTTTATGATCATTATATAAGCCTACACATTACAGGCTTTTGGAGGGCCCTTTCCTGCCATGGGTACCTTTAAACCCCCAGTCCAAAGCACATGTGGCTGCTTCTATCCTCCAATGGACCAACAAAAGTCTTGTCATTTTTTTAGTTGCAAAACAATTTATCTTTCATTTATTCTAATTTCTGTTTTGGCAAATCAATTGGGTTGGCAGAAACTAGGCCTTCCACATAGCTTTAACTAGATCCAAATGGTCAGTACCAGGATGTAGTACAGTATTAGGTCATGGTGGTAGCAGGTGAGCTTTTCTGTATCCTATAGCCTGGTTAAAAGTTTGTGGCCATGCACCTGTTTAGCATTTAAGCATTGACTTTTTTTGATTGTTTTACTTGAGCGTTTATTTGAGCCTGTTTGACCTGATCCTTAGACTTTGTGAATTTCCCTATTACATAAGCTCATTCATACTGAAACTATTTTCTTTTTAAATCAAAGTGCGTCAACCGTGTCTGCTGCAGGTCTGGTCTTGACTGTAAGCACACCTCCTACATTAAGACCTGGCAGCGACCTGCTAAAGCATTTCTCTTGTACAGTTCTAACCAAATCAAAAATCACATCACTTTGCATGGAATATGTCAATGTATTTGATTTGAAGTAACCCTGGGAATGATCTGACGTTTGTGTATGCTTTTAAACGTGAAAGACCAGAAGCTCAAACACAGAAGACCACAAAGTTTATTTTTAGACAGAAGAAGATTGACCGAGCATCAATGCCTCTTTACTCAAAGGCTTATCTGCGACTCAGAAGGGTCAAACTGGGAAAAATAGCTCAACATTGAAAACATTGTTGACTTGTACATCAAGTACAAGTCAACAATGTTTTTGTCTTTATTATAAAAAAAAAGAACTTAGTTTGTTTTAACCAAGTAGTTTAGTCTGTTATGTCTGCAAATTATTGTTTTTATTTAGACTCTTGCACTTTAACTTTTTAGTGTGGTTAAATGCACTGTATCTGTACCTTAAAAACATAAAAAACAGAACTACAGTAGTTCATTTTAAACATTTTGCAGTTCTCCAAAGTTATTCCTCACTTACCTTATTCTGAACATCATAATTATTCACAGTGATGATTTTATAAGCACAACTTTCAGAGACCAGTGTTGTCACGGTAAAGCGGACAAGAAAACACAAAAGCTGCTTATACAATATGTCTGTACAGAGGCAAGACAAATTTTGCTCAATCACATGGGAAAAATTGGGTACAGGACCTTTAAAGTGCCCCTCAGGACAATACGTTATAATCATTGATTTTTCTTCTTTTCTTTCAGGGGCAGGACCTTTCTGTCACAAGCAGCCTCTGCGACTGCTCTGGGCAATGTGGGAAGTGCCTCACCCAAGGACACAGTGACAGCATGTGCTTCAGGACAGATTTGAACCGGTGATCCTCTGGTCCAAGGGAGAATGCTCAAATACAAAGTACAACAAGTTTCAGTCAAGTATCGCAAATCAGATACTAATCGATACTAAAACTAGTGTCAAAATTCATTTGAGCAAGTATCGATACTAAAAAAAGTCACATCCACTGGACAGTTTTAGAATCTATATCAGACCACATGGAGTAATATACACCCATGGACCACTATGGCACCTACCTGGACGACTGAGGGATTACATAGATATATGACCAGATGGTAATATGAAAGAAAGTACTATGATTTCATGTTGAGAATGTGATAATGTCATACTTCCAGATTTCCCTATTGATTACATTGTTTTTTGCCATGAAATATCCCATATGTAAATTCACACATATTGAACCTGATCATTTCTATTAGTGAATAGACCCTAGAACTCACTATTTAACAACAAAAAACTTCATGTGAACAATATTAATTTTAGCTGCTCCCATCTGTGTTTAATATTATTGGCCTATAGACTGTTTGGATGCCACCTGAAACACAGCAATTGAGCATCGAGTCTACACCTTAGTATCGAAATCAAGTTTGAAATGTTTGTATCATAACAACACTAGCATTTTAACAATTCTTCAAATGTTTCTTCCCACAGTTAGTAAGGCCATATATATATGGTCAGGAACATGAGTGAGTGATTCTAGGTTATATTGAGACTGGGGTTAAAATAGAAAACTCAAAATGCAGCAAGTGCCAAAGGTCAAACTAGCCTTCACTGAAGAATACATCCAATTATGAATCCCAAAAAATCTGTATAATTCCGTGTGGTTGGGCGACACAATGGAGCATAATTTCCAGCTCTTCTCATTCGTCAGAACCTGAATTCGTCCTAATTGTTATTCACAGCAGTCTCAGTAATTATAGTTATCATCAGAGAATTTTAGCTTTGTCTGTGAAAGTTTTAATGTCATTTGATATTTAATGAAACAGGCTTCAAAACACACAAGGTTAATCAAGACCACCTTTGTACAAGTTATACTGTAGCTTAAGAAATTAGTCACTGATATTTAACTACACTTGCTTATAGGTGTGCAATATATTGTTCATAATATTATACTTTTGAACATATGAACATTTTAAATATCAAGTATATTTAAATGCAAAAAATATAACAAACTGCAGACAGTGTTTTCTTTCAAACAATATGTCTGCACCTGTATTTTATGTTTCAGTTCATCCCCATTTGCAAGATACTTGAACCTCAACCAAGATATACAGGCACGTTCTGGCACATTTCTGGAGTCACTCAAAATATTTAGATCTTACTTTTTGTCTACACTGCACCGTACACTTTTATAAACAGTTGCCGCAAATAAACCTGTTTTACATCCAAATAACAACTAGTACATTTCCACCTTGTTGACCTCTTTGCCTGCAGTGTCCAATAAGGCCCTGACTGGTTGTCCAACAATGTCTATACACCGATATGGAGTTATGTGTTGACAGCTGGGAATTGGAGCCGGGCACGGGTGGGAATGTGGTCTGAGGCAAAGTGGAAAAACACAGGGGAGGCCTATCTCTCCCCCCCCTCCGCACGTCCCACACGCTGCCCACAGCACTCAAGTGACCACAATATAGATTCATCACCTGACGCTATAAATACTTAAAGGGGCTGCACCTGATTTTAACTTCTCAAGATAAATGATCCCTACGTAACACACTGTATGGTAAAAGCTGTTAAACAAGAAAAAAATGGAGACTGTAAAATATAATCTATTCATTTTACATGGCATTTTGTGAAGTATTAAGTGACACAGAAGATTCTGACAGAGTGACCTTTTTTGTTTAATCAAGCACATTGTAACTAAGAATCATGGGAAATCAACTGCCTGACACTATCCCAGACACTTGATTCTCTGTCATGGTGCATTTTCAGTATTGACAAAAAATCTAATAGTAGCAGAGATTGGAGAACTATAAGAAAACAACTGCATGACACTTTACCAGACAGTTGTTTCTGTGTCACTTTGGCAGAAAGGACTAAGTGGGAGGGGCTTGTTCCTGACTCATTGTACTGGCACTTTCACTTTGGGTTTCCCTTCATATTAGGATCACATCAGCAAACATCAGTATTAAAGTTTGTTAAAGCAGACCTATTATGCAAAACTGACTTTTCACCACCACCGGCATATGCCCACAACTTTGTGCTTACATCGTTCTCCAATTTAATCAGTGATACACATAAGATTCAGCAGCGCCGTGTAGTCATTTTGGTACAAATGAAAAAAAATCTGCTGCTCGCTACGGTGGCGTCGACTCCCACTGGGCACCGCAGTCAGCAAACGTTTCTTTTATTACGTTCTTTGAGCTGAATATTGCGATTTACAATGTGCAAATTATAACATAATGATCCACGGGTGTGTCTTCTTTAAGGTCTTCATTTATCCAGGCTTGGGGCTGGTCATTTACTTGTGTTAGCTGCATATAAGACCACGATGCTAATGGTCCCTTTTACAACAAGATAAATATAAAGGCCAAAAGCAAGAAAGAAAGAAGCACTTATACTTAATGTATTGTTACTGTGAAAAGAAAATATATAACTTATTATCAGCTCAAATATGACATATTGATTTGCCATTTTCAAAAAAGGTCAGAGGCTTGCAATTACATAGCTCCTTGTGTGTTTCTCTTCTCAAAATTGCCCCGCCCCAGGATATGCTGAGACCTTTGTTTGAGTTTTTCTTATATGAACAGTTCCGTGTGCTTATTGTTGATTGAGTTATGAAAATAAAAACTTTCAAAGTTTTGTTTTTTTTTTTAACTCTTTTATTCTTCTTAAATACAATTCCACCACTGATTCAAATATTATGAACACCATGAGGACACATGGTTGAGATGTAGACAGACTGAGGGTTCCTCAGACATGTGTGAATGAAACAAAACACAACTCCAGGTATGTTTTTGAGGAGGTAACAACATTCTAACATGACTTAAAGCTCACAAGAGTCAATTTTGTGTAATATAGGGCCTTAACACTGAAAGAGTCCAAAATGTTTCTATGACTCTAAATTTGTATGTAAGTAATTGTAATTACATCCAAAAAATATAGGCCTATACCTGAAAAATACTAATACTAGTATGTGTTTAATGATACTAATACCATTAATCTATGATCTGACTACAACTGCGTGGAAGTTCATGCAAAAACAACTATTTATGCAGTAAAAGGTAATGTCTGGATTACCAAGAGACTTGGAAAGAGACTTGAATGAATTATAAAGCATCCAACAAAGAGCAAAAACGATTGGCTGTGAAATTACCATGACTAATACTTGATTTGATGTTGTGACAGTGTTTTGAGCTGGAGAAGTGTGGCATTTAAGTGTTGTTTCTCCTGTTTATAATTCTGTGTGTGGCATTTGTTTATCTGTTATATCCGTCTTGTGTTGTGTATTTACAATATACACTCTACTCTAGGGTTTCTACGGGCGTCCAAACTGTGGAAACAAATACCCAAAGCTTATGTAATGGACAGGACAGTGTGTACCCTGACAATGGCATTTCCAGTTGAAACCAGACTGATGAAGGGCCGGTTTCCAGGCAGTCATACACACACAGTTGAACTATTGACCACCAGCACAAGAACAGATAAATAAGAAGTGATGTAAGTGAAGGTTTTGAATACCTAGGACAGCAAAACACATTGCATAGGTCTATATGTCACATAGGCTACTTCAGTGCATGTCTGTAGTACGAACAAAACAGCTGAAATCTTGTTAGAAAATAGCGTATTATTACTCACAAAATGTTGCAATGTTTTGTGCTTTTCAAAATTAAGACACTCCTATTAAAATACAACCAGATGACTTCAGTTGGACCAAATCTTAAATTTAATTTCCAATATTTTATCCAGTGTGCATTAAGCAAAGTTCTAGGTCAATCAAACTTTTAATGAGTATAGAAAAAACAAAGTACAATATCTAAAATAACAACTGTGAAAGCTACAATGGGTTAGACAGACCTTTATTTATAGTTCTGTAGTTTTTCTAGTGCTCGTGAGGCATTATCTGTAGTCAACAACCTAGTCCCGCCTCTCGACGCTTCCTATTGGTCAAACTGCAAGATAAACAACAAATCCGCGCTTCCCATTGGCTCCCGCCGCACGTTTCTTCCCACCCTCGTCCGCAGCTCCTCAGTGAAAACCAGTGGACAAAGTAACTAGCCCTCAACCTTTCAGTACTGTGTTATGAAGCCACTAATACGAGGAAAATGAAGTTCGTACGGTTTATTATGAAAAATGCCGCTTTGACGAGCGTGCCAAAACACATTGAGCATTTTTCCAAGTTTTCTCCCTCGCCGTTGTCCATGAAGCAATTTTTGGATTTCGGTAAGTAGCTGCTGCTGCTCGCTGCACGCGCAACCTCGTCATGTTATTTTTAACATGCGAGACAAATCTAGAGGAATACTGGACTTCATCATTTCACTGTAGCTTTAACACACCATAAACTAATCATAAAACCCATGTTGGTTGAGTGTTCTTGCAAGGTCAGACCGATCAGAATGCGCTTTTGCTCGGCTGTGGTTTTGTCAGTGTGCAGGGATGTTGCATCAGCGCTGCAGCAGCTGCCTTGGTTCA
>KN473559.1:85295-95633 GCA_000787095.1 Periophthalmodon schlosseri
AAAGTGCACAACCAGAGCAGAGTGTAATTATCAGTGATGGGAGAAAAACAACACTTATAATAGGTGATGCATTTTGAATTAAGTGGTGATACGATATGTTTTTGTCATTACGCAGGCAAGGACAAAACCCAGCCAATCAACATTGTGTATGTGCCTTCTCATCTGTATCATATGCTGTTTGAGCTTTTCAAGGTATGATTTATTAACACTGAAGCTGCTGTACTTGATTTTTACAGTGTTAAGACATGAAAACAAAACTAGTTCTTTTTCCCTGTTTGCATCAGTCCAAAGATATTCCTCACTTACCTTATGCATTCCAAGCATCCTAATTATTCACCACGATGAGTTTATAAGGCACTTTCAGAGACCAGAGCGGAGTTTTGTGTTACAGTAAAGCTAAAAACAACTAGTATGCTACTGTGTACTGATTATCGAACAATGAACACTTTATAATTAGATGCAGACAGCATGCAGTGGACATATTTGACCTCACGAGCTGTTTATGCAATACAGCTGTTTTGGGACAAATTCTGCTCAAATACATGGGAAAAAAATCGGGTACAGGGCCTTCCAGTAAAAGTTTTATGTTACTATTGAACATATCTTACCCTTTTATTTGTATTTATAGAATGCAATGCGTGCAACGATAGAAACGCATGAAAACAGCTACGAGCTTCCGCCAATCAAAGTCCTTGTGTCACTCGGTGGAGAGGATATGTCCATTAAGGTTTGTCTTTAAGTTTTGCTACAGTGTTATATCAAATCAAATGCAAGTTGTTGTATTGTAAACTGACACAGACACAACATACGTAACTCTCCTTCCAAAGTTCAACCGGTACATGGTGGACCTTTCTCTCCCCTCTTTATGACCGCAGTTCCTCAAAGTGTTATGTAACTGTACAGTAAATACAGTTGAGAGCCAGACTTAGGTGTGTCTTATTGCATTACTTAGTTCAAATGAACAGTACAAACATTCTATGCTGCTTTCGTGTGATTAATTGCTGTTTATATAAATTTGATTATCAGTTAGACTGTGGTACGTGTAGCACTGGTGGTATGCACGATCCTTCAGGTGGTACTTGAACAGCTCTTCAGTTTGTGGGTTTGTGGTAATTTAGAGTTCATTTTATGCACTTTTTTGTCCTCCTTTGGATAATGTATTGTTTATAACTACAGTGGAAATGATGTAGTCCACTTTTAGACCTGGTTTAGCCCCAGATTAGGCCGGTAATAGTCCTGTTGTATACTTGATTTAGAGGTGGTATTTGGTGGTATTTGAAAGGCAAATCTTTTCTTTGGTGGAAAAAGAGCCACTGAATTAGATGTCTATAATTTTTTTATAACTTCAGAAAAGTGACATACGTTTTGGATTTTAAAGCTTTAGCTTTTTAATTTTAGCTATTTATTTCCCAGCAGCATCACACCATTTGTGCAGTGCATTTATTCTTAAGAGTAGGTTAATTACAGGATTAATGGTGTAAGAATAAACAGAAATGTGGGCGTGCAGAAATGTGTGACAATAGAAAGTGGCAAGTTTTTCCTGTATAAAAGTAGTAATACACTCTTTTTACTCAGCTTCCTATTCAGGTTAATAGAACATACTGTTCCTCATTAAAGGCTTGTCTGTGATACACACCTAATCTTTTTATCTCAAAAGTACCACAAGTCACCACTCCAATCACTCACCAAACATGTTGCGTAACGTCTTAATCATAATTTCGGCACGATGCCTAGTAAACAACCCCAGTCAGTCTTGGTAAACTGCCCTGTACACCTTCGCCTCAAATTAGTTTTTCTTTGTAGGTCATTTGGGTACATTACAAGATTTAAAGCGGCACTATGTAACTTTTCTGCCGGAGGGTCCGCTACCTGCTTTCCCCCATAGAGATGTTATTGCCTTTCCCCCATAGAGATGTTATTGCCTTGTCTGGAATCTTCCATAGTCTGGCATTAAACTTATCTTTCTCCATGGAGACAAGCAGATGGCGCCACCTGACCAAGTTTCAGGTCAGGTTTGTGGCGAGGTGACCATGCTTACGTTAAGATAAGTTTAATGCCATACTATGGAACATTCCAGGTAAAGCAATAACATCTCCATGGAGACAAACAGGGTGGCGGACTCTGCACCAGAAAAGTTACTTATTGCACTTTTCAAACTGTTATCTGTGTTCAAAGATAACCAGGACCACACAGACAGACTAAAGGGGTCTTTGAGTCTAACCGTTGAATCCTTACTTTTTCCGCTAGGTGAGCGACAAGGGAGGTGGCGTCCCATTTCGCAGGATTGAGAACCTTTTCAGCTACATGTACTCCACTGCTCCGGCGCCACAGATGGGAGAGCATTCACGGCCACCACTGGTCAGTACAGTGATGCAAGGGTCAGTCACAACCATCAAAAAATGCCTGTGCGAAAGTAAATACAATGTGAACTTTTTAAGATTAGGAAAGCTGGAAAGAAAGCATAGTAGAGCGTGTTTTGTGACAAATTAAACCTTTAAATGATTATAAAAAAGAAAACTCATAGAAATCCACCACAAGCCAATCTACTCTGTGCTTGGGCTGCAATGGAAATAAAATCATGATTTGAATGATTTATAGTCGGAAATTGTAGATAATTTTATGTCAAGAAAATATGCATGTCTCTATGGTGTCTTGCTATTTTAAAAAAACATGTGAACTTGTAATTTAGACTCCTACAAACATGTTCTTAAATGCATGTGATTTGTTTTCTCTTAAATTGTAATAAATATGCAATTAACATCTTTTAAAGCATAAATGGCAAAGTATTGAAGTCAGGTAAAAAGAGCTAGAAAGTAAGTTTAGCACATAAACAAGTAGTCGTAATATTAGTAATACTAGTCAAGTTGGAGTAATAATGGTTGCAATTATTTAACAGTTGAATTTTTTTGGCAGATACAAGTTGTGCCTTACAAGTTGCTCAGATTACAAAACCTATGTTTCACATTTTTTCTTAAGCTCTTTCTTTGGTATTCTTTCATTGAATTCTCCACTGCACACTGCTGTATAAAGATTAATGACAACTTCTTTTCTCCAAATGAACTAAACTGCTCACTAAGCACTAAATGACAAAGAGTGTCCATTTCGAGGATGGCTGCAGCTCTCTGTGTGTCTTCCTAGTACAAAGTGTCTCTAAATCCTTGATGTCCTCTCTGTCTGCACAGGCCGGCTTTGGCTATGGACTCCCCATCTCTCGACTCTATGCCAAGTACTTCCAGGGGGACCTGCAGCTCTACTCGATGGAGGGCCATGGCACCGATGCTGTCGTCTACTTGAAGGTGAGCCAGACTGGAGCTTGGCCAGTCTCCAAAAGTGAACTTACTCAATGACAGTTTAGCCAGTGGAGCCAAGAGATTGAGATAAAGGTAGATATTATTTGGAATCGACAGCCTCACAGCATAATTGCTTCAGTTATTTTTTGGCCAAATTGAGTTATTTGTCTCATTCTATTCTCCAGACCCTGCTGCATCTGTAGGTGTCATTGGCTCTGTCCTCTTCTTTCTGTTATATAATATGAGTGTGATATCATAATTTCAGATGGAGGGCCTATATAACTCTATGGGAGATTTACTGTTATGGAAGAAACATCCAAACTTATTATCCACAAATGTTGCACCCTGTTGTTATTTGTTATAACTTGCCATATGAAACTCATGGCACTACTTTCTGAAGCTATAAAAAAATGTTGTTTATGCGGACAGAGAAGACATTGACAGTGTTTTTGTATTATGTGAATAGGGCCAGTAATTACAGAGATGTTAACCATAAACAAGGTCAACAAATCTGCAATCTGACACTTATTGCACCATAGAATTCTGACCTGTTGTCCAGCTCAGTTTTAAACTAGTGGGATTCTACGCTGTTGTGATGTAAACACAGTCTATGGACCAGAAATGATTGACTTCATACATTTTGACGCCATTTGTGAATAGGGTATTTATTTGTGAATAGTCAAATACAGTCATACATCTATAGATGATGTTGACCTAACTGCCTGTAAAAATGATTTCCCCCAAAACAGGCTATGATACAGTTGGCTTCTCTAGAGCATAATAAAGATGCACTTCCACACACTTCACATCAAAATTGGGACCAGACTGGGACTAAACCTAGACTAGAACAGAACAAGTAAGGCCTAAACTAGGCTACTCTAAGAATTCTGCAATAATAAAAAAGATGATACAATATTGAAAAACAGCCTCTATTATTCTCGTTCTCTCGTCTTATTAACAATAGACGCTATTTACCCTAAAACTACTTTTTTCCCCTGCAGGCTCTGTCTACAGACTCCGTGGAGAGGCTACCTGTCTACAACAAGACGGCTCTGAAGAACTATAAAGTCAGTCAAGAGGCAGACGACTGGTGCGTGCCCAGCAAAGAACCACTGGACCTGAGCAACTTTAAAGTGGCCAAATAACATGTTCAACTATGGGGGCTATGGAGCTTTCACTCCTGAATCTTGTTTCCTTTTCACCTGCCAATCAACTCATTTGGCAAGGCAAAAAGAAAGACCCATTTACACACCATTACCACAAGAATGTACACCCATATTTATGTGTGACTTCAGCAGATGTGTTTTATAAACGTGCCATCATATTATTAAGTATTTTTTGTAACAACATACAGAAAAGAGACATAATCTGCAAGTATTTCTAAGACCTTTTACATGGGTCTTAATGGGGGCAGCTTGAGTTTGTCCGAGATACAGAGGCTGGGACAGGCCAATCGGGACAAGTTGGTGTTATTGTGGGAGAGGTAATACTACAGTTATGAAAATCTAGTATTTCCATCTTTACTATTTATCTTCATTTTACTGTATAATTGAGGATAGAATATTATTTTTATGATATGGGCCTGTATACGCTGAAAGGGTATAGAGTGCTTTGGTATTATTATGAAAACCACTAGCCTTATCAAAACACCCCAAAATATTTGAAGTACTTGAAAAATACCTGATGCACACTTTTTACTGGAGTACTGTGACTGAATGTATTGTCTGTAATATTAACTTAACTCAAGTGTTTCTTGCATGTAAATAAATATGTCAATAGTCAAAATGTAGCCACACTGATTATAGTCAGTGCTTGTAAAGAAAGCTAAACTAATCCTCTACGACAAATATGTATTGATTTGCATAGAATAACGATTTAAATAAAATTAAGGGATTTGATCGAACTGATTATGGGGCCCAATTTACCAGCTGTATTTTAACCAAAGCATTTTACGTTTTGCTTTAGCAAGGTTCAATGCAAGTAAGTGTGTCTCGGCCTACAGGGGGTGCATGTCATGTCCAAGTTCATAATGTGTTGTGATCCATTGAGGCCAGTTGAGGTTTGTAACGCGGTGCAGTTTAAAGATGCTGGGTCCATAGTGTGTTTAAATCCTCATGTATCATTATTATATTTCCATTTAGGTTGTGAATTGTTCTTTTTTTATAGGTACAATATCCGGAGATGGTTGTAAATACATAAGCAATAACATAAAAGATCAAGTACACTATTTTGATCTTGTGGTGTTTTTTTTTTAAAATGCCTCACAAATGCCTAAGTGTAGTTAACTGAAATGACAAGAAGACCTTTACTTCAGTGGGACTGTGTCTATTTTAAACATGATATTAAGGGGAGGCAACTCTCTCCGGCGGCCATTTTGGTGCCAGACCCTGAGGCAGCAGTGGACACAGACACAGTGATGCCAAGAGAAAGTTCCACTTCACTGGATTTCCTCAGGCCTGGCACAAAAGGGTAAAGCCACACAGTTAAACTAATGCCAGGATATTTACTCATAGTAGAATTTTTGAAAAACACGAAGTACAGTTACATGGCTAGAAAAATCAGGTAACTGAAGTAATCAGATAACCCACTATATCTTTATTATTGGTGTGCGTTTACATGCATTAAAGAAATCTGAGCATCCAGACTACAGAAATTATCCGTTTTATTGCCCCCAATATTTAGTAACATATTGACAATAGAACAAAATATTTTGGTGATTTTTTTTGCTTAAATAAAAAAAATTATACTTTTTGAAAATCTACAACAAAACTGCAAGAATTGTTTGATTAGGCGACTAATTTAAAAAAAAAAAAAAAAAAAAAATGCTAACTACCGCTACTTACCTACTAAAAGAACAGATGCAGCTCTGTACAATCTTAGTTACTTTCATTGACATATCAAGCTGTAAATTCAATACTGCCGTTGTGTACATTATAATTTCTTATTAAGTCCTTATACATATGTTAAATTGTCTGTGAAGTCACAATATTAGTTACACTGATGTCCCAGCTTGGACTGCTGTAGATCTCCATTGCATTCAAAGATACAGTTATTTCTAACCAGGCTATTTCTATATCGGGGATGCCCTTTTGTGCTTGTTGACGTACAGATTGCTCACATGCAGATCTCATTTCAAGAACAGTTCAGTTTCTCGTCATCGTTTCACTATGTGCGCCCTGGGCAGCTGCAGTGTTTACCTCAGACCTAATACAGTACCCAGTGGAAACTTCTGTGTACCCTTTATCTTATCTTGTCCCAGCACACGCCTCATAAAAGGTCTTTCATAACAATAACTGCCTCACTGGGACTCACAAACAAGTTATTCATGGACCTTTAGCATTTGTAAACATTTGATAATAGCATTGGGTATTATAGTGGTAGTGACTGACTATGAGCCTACAGTAACGTATCAGGGGAAAACAGCTTGTCAGCCTGTCAACAAAAAGTGATGGTACCTCGCCAAGTATTTTCAATTACTGCTCTATTGTTGACATCCAAATTGTTTCCTGGGAAGAAAATTGTAGACTTTATATTTACTGACAGTTTATGTAGCACGTTTTACTCCTGTGCCGTCAGTCATCAGAAAACATGGAGCCAGACTGAATGCACGACTTAAAGGTTACACAAAACTGACTCTTGTGAGCTTTATAATGTTGTTACCTCATCAAAAACATACCCAGAGTTGTGTTTTGTTTAATTCACACATGTTTGAGTAACCTTTTATTATTAGACTTTCTACATCTCCAAAGCTCAAAATGCTCTGTTCCACCTTGTGACGTCATGTAGTGGTAGTTTTCACGTTTACAGCTGCCTTTTACTGTTTGTTTAGTAAAGATTGTCAGTTCTAGGGCTGAAATGATACAAATGATTCTAGTAAAGGTCTATGGCGTTTAAAAAAAACAGTGGAGCACTTCCTGTATTACCACCATCAGAAGGTGGAACAGGGTGTTTTCTGTTTGCAGGGTTTGTGTGTTAAACGTATGTGAATGAAACAAAACAACTCCCAAGTGTGTTTCTGATGAGGAAACGACATTATAACATAGACCAGAAAATATTGGGCCCTTTAACATGACTACAGTATGGTTAGAATTGGCGCTGTTGTCCTCTAGTGGTCACTCTGAGAGAAGCATGCTCCTGCTCTGAAAAGGAGACTTATAAAGAGCTTATAAGGCAAAAACAGTATATTACCGTATGGAGATTCATACACAGACAGTTTAAAGGTGCACTATGTAACTTTTCAGGTTGGCCGTGCACTTCCAGCTCCCACAGATGAATGCTGTTGTTGTGTCCTTGAGCATTCCCCGACCCTGATATGGGAAATCCGGCAAAGTTCTGGAGGACAGTAAGATCCCTCTCAGAACCTAATATTCATACATTACCAACCGATATTTTATTAAATTCAGCTATTGTAAATTCTAAAGAGGAAATATGTGATGCTTTTAACAGGCTTTATCTCTGCATGTGATGTTTTGGATAATAATGGTGATCCTTCTGATCTTGATTATGTTGAGTGTGAACCTCGGGCAGATAACAGTCACATTTTCTCTTTAAGACCTTTCAGCTGATGGGAGCTGATGACCTTGATCCAATACTTCTATTATTAGCTGGCCCATATTTAACTCAACCTCTTTTACATATTTTTAATTTATCAATTCAAATGGCAGCTATACCAGAATGATGGAAAACGATGGCTAATATCTAAATGACCTTGTCTTGCAAAAGATTTGGAAAAGTTAGTTGAAAATCAAGTTACAATATATCTAAATAAATGCTCCATTTTGAAGTCTTATCAGTCAGGTTTCAGAAAAGGGCATAGTACTGTCACTGCAACCACAAACGTTTTAAATGACATTTTCTCAGCCCTTGATGACAAACAAGATTGTGTAGCTCTGTTTATTGATTTAACAAGAGCTTTTAATTCAGTGGATCATAGAGTCGACTGAAGCGTCTGAAGCATATTGGATTTGACTGTGCTACATGTAATTGGTTCCAAAATTATCTTTTAAACAGAACCCAGGCAATAGTAGCTGATGGGCCTAAATCAGATTTTCTAACTTTAAGTAAAAGGAGAGCCCTGAGGCTCAATTTTGGGCCCCCTACTTTTTACATTTTTCATTATTCCATTGGTTAGAATTTAAGAGAACGCCTCATACATTTATATGCAGATGATGCTGTTTTGTATGCAAGTAAAGGAGTGCCCCAAGGCTCAATTTTGGGTCCCCTACTTTTTACTATTTTTATTGATTCCATTAATGTTCAATCCATACAATTTAAGAGAAAGCCTCATACATTTACATGCAGATGATGCTGTTTTGTATGCAAGTGCTCCCTCTGCTGATCAGGTGCTTTTAAAACTGCAACAAGATTTTAATGAAACCTTAAACTGTCATTGAATGCAAATCAAGCCAAATATATGATTTTTGTCTAAAAAACATTGAAGTAACATGCAAGCAACAAATCTTTATACTGTAAATGGTACAATTGAAAGAGTCAACACTGATAAATATCTTGGGTTTTGGCTTGACAAAAACTTTAAAAAATCTTGGAATTATGTAACAGTTTAAAAATAAAATTATCATTTTATTACAGAAACAAATATTGTATCCCAATAAATTACAGAAAAGAAATAGTGCAAGCAGCCTTCCTCTCCGTACTGGATTATGGGGATGTGGTACATGCACTTCAGCCTCTGCTTTGAAACCGTTGGATCCATTATTTCACTCTGCCCTTCATTTTATTTCAGGGGATGGATTTGAAACCCATCACTGTATTCTCTACGAAAAAGTAGGTTGGCCATCACTGTCTGTTAGAAGAGAACAGCACTGTATGAAATGTATCTATAAGGGACTACTTCAAAAAGTGCCAGAATACCTCACCTTCATGTTAATCATTGATACCGGAACATTTAATACCAGATCACATGACTGTATGAGGCTATGGACAAGCCGCACCAAAACTAAGATGGGAAAGAGGGCTGTTTTTAGCTATTTTGCTTCACAAAAACGAAGCACACTTCGGGAAAAAGCAAAACTGGATGCACTGGTGACACAATTTAATAATCTGGTAACAAACTTTTATTCACACACTTGCATTTGTTTTTAATGTTTTTATGGACTTGTATATTTGTTATGGGTTTTTTTTTTCTGCTTGTATTGTATTTTAAACAGGGCGTCCATGAAAAACAGAGCCCAAATGCTGTCATTGGGTTCCCCTGTATAAATAAAGATAAATAAATAAATAAATCAGACACTTAACCCACCTCGCCCCCAGTGTCTGTGTACACTGCTGTATGAATGTGTGTGTGAATGGGTGAGTGGTTCCTTGATGTAAAGCGCTCTGAGTGCCTTGAAGGTGGAAATGCGCTATATAAAAAAATGTGACCACTGACCTTAGTTTCCATAGAGATTTTGTTGCTTTGCCTGTAATGTTCCACAGCATCATCTCCATAATGAAATGCTTGATAAATCAGTTTAATGTCGTGCTTAATGTAATAAATTCCAAGCCATAACATCTCTATGGAGCCAAACAGCTGGTGGATCCTTCTACCTGAAAAGTGCATAGTGCAGCGTTAATGCTCTCTCCTACTGACTCCAACGCACACTATTATTGTGTCATCGAGTAAGACGTTTTATGTGCTTACCTGAGCCTGCTGGTATATGTATCAGAAGGATGTAGAAAAGTACTATAGAGCGACCATTTTACTTTTTTTTTTTACCTACAGAACAATGAATACATTTTTATATAATATTGTATTGAATAGTTCTACCAATAGTACTTATTTAGTACATCTTCAACCTCTGACTGTGAACAATTATAACTGGAAAAAATACATAAAAGATTGTCTATAGTGTTCTCACCACACAGACGGAAAATGTGCCAATTCTGTAATATTTTAATGTCTACGTTTGCAGGCTGACCGTGAAAAGTAACACCTTAAGTGAGTGGGACCGCGGCTGTTAAACTGATGCCTGCGTTTCCCTTATGTTGTGCTTTATAGTGTTGCTGACTGGTCAATACAAAGATACAGCTTTGGTCGACTGTTAGGGTC
>KN473559.1:95724-119656 GCA_000787095.1 Periophthalmodon schlosseri
GCTTTGGCCGTCTATCAAGTTTGTATAAGCAGTTGTGAAGACTTATTTTGTGTCTTTCTGTTTTAGGACACCCATGGGTCTGATGTGAGGAAACAGACGAATGATGCATCTGGATAAAAAGGTAAACCTCAGAACTAACATCACCTAGACATTTACATTTAAAATTTTCAAGAAAAACTGGCATTATTGATTTGATATAAGACTTTATAGTAAGAAAAGGCACTACATTTCTTTATGTAGCCATAGTAACAACATTAGACCTAACAGATGTTGTAGTGGGAGTAATATAAGCACATAATAGTGATACTATTTTTAAAGCCCCACCTGCTACCAGCTAAAATAATAGACTGAAATAAAGCCATTTACTTCTTTACAGGTGTTTTAGGCTTGTTTCTCCACAGACCTGACTTGTAACTTTACTGGTGAAGAGTCCTCCACCTGCTTGTTTCCATGACGTTCTTACTTTCCACAGAATGGCCTAAAACATTTCTTCATGCAGATGTTTTCCCAAATTTAGTTTTAATTCTCTATCTCCGTGGAATCTTGCATCTGTGGCTTTAAAAAAAATAGGACCATTGCCATAGCAATTAACAGTTGACAAATATTATATCTTTTGAATGGGGAAAAAAGTCTTCAAACTGTACAGGGCACTTATACCCTTGAATAACATAACTTTTCAGTACTTACATTATACCACATTGTGTTTAAGTGGTAAATTATACTGATTTTGTTCTTTTGAGTACTATTTCATGAAGTAGCTGTTCTTCTGGCTCTGTACAAGACACACATTCACACAGAAAATCCTTTTGTGTAAGACTCGTGCCTGCAGACCCAGTAAAATGTCATGATTTACATAATGATTGTACAACTGTTGTTTTCCCCAGATGGTTGCCTTAGCTGTGGCCGTGCTGGTAACATTGTCGTCGTGTGCAGTCTGCTGTCCTGGGAGCCCAGACACTGTGAGTTTTGACTCTGTTTACAGCTAAAGTCACAAAAGCAGATGGGAAATTAAACTCAACAAAGGATGATCGATGATGTCCCAGATGTGGTTTGGTGTAGACGGATTTATGTCTGTGTTTTGTTGCAGTAGCTTCACTCAAAACGAATTAAACATGATTTTCAATTCAAAGCATCTGGACTTAAAATGTCACCCATTTTTTTTTTTCCAGACAGGGCAAGATCTGTGGAGCATGAAAGATCAACCAGTGTCTGTTCAACTCGCTGCAGTATTCAAGGTAATACAAAAGCCTATCCATGGGTGTCAGAATGATGAAACTCTAGGGCCGTTGCCATAGAAATTAACGATTCAAAACAAGATATTGTATCTTTTCATTGTTCAACTGTCTTCAAAATGGCACCAAATACAGCAGAAAGCTGTAACCCATGAATACATTTGCTCAAGTATAACAATATGACCACTGTGTAACTTTTTTGATAGAGTGTCCACCACCTGCTTGTCTCCATGGAGATATTATTGCTTTCCCTAGAATGTTCCACAGAATGGTGATAAACTTATTTAACTCCATGGAGACAAGCTACAGACACCATCAGGCCAAGGTATTTTTGATGCATTAAAAATAAGCTGACCTAACAAATATGTGAAATGCCATACGTTTTGCTGGTGATGTACTAATGATGCCACAGAATATCAGGGTGTGCTTAAAGTGGATAAATATGATGGTTACAGGAGATGGAGAGTCTAAAGTGTGAACAAACAACACTTCAGCAGCAGCAGCAGAAAGCTCTGAATCAGGTATTGCGTAATCTAGATATTTTAAATTATATTTGCTGACTAAACATGTTATACTGTTTTTCCTTTAATAGATGCGCAGGATTAGACTTAAGGAACAAGATCAAGACAGTGTTGGTAAGAGTTCCACATTAGCTGTTCTTACATCATGTTATTCATAATTTAATTCCTCACACAACTAATAGAAACTAGACTAGTTTGGAAGATATGTATGGGAGAAACCTTAACTTTAAATAACTTTCTCCTCATACCATGGTCAGTGAGAATTCTAATGCTGACTGCCCCACATTATTTTTGTATAACCGCACAGATAGTCCAGCAATAATTAACCACTGTTCTATATCACTTTCCCGTGAGCATCACCATAGCAACAGATAAACAAATAAACTACTGCTAGGATGAACTAACTTCAACTAAAACAGAAACAACTAATGCTTGGCACATCCGTGGACAGCCAAAACGTTGTCAGATTTAAAAGTGAACTATTTCCACTTGATGGGACCATGATATAAAAAAACTCGGAGCAGTTGTTACACTGTTTTAACGCGCTGCTCTTTGTTGTTTAGTCCTTACTTCCGTAGACTAATTAAGTCAAAATATCACTAAGACCCAAGCCAACAGTTGCTCTGATAGTTGCTATATCCTCCAGTTGTTCAAGGCTAATAACATGAATTAGTGACAAAATAACATTATACAAATTGTTGTGTAGGTGAATGTAAATATATTGTTACTCTAGTTGAACTACTATGAACAAAGTATGTAGAATACAGTACAAAATTCCTGCTTTTTAATTAATCTTAAAAGTGCATTATGTAACTTCTGTGTTGGCTACCTGCTTGTCTCTATGGAGATGTTATGGCATGCTTCGCCTGGAATGTTCCACAATATGGCATTAAACTTAAACTGAATATTTTGCACTTAAAATGTATTTTTTTATTGCTCAGAAATAGCTTGAATAGCATGCATTCTTACTGTGAGAATACTTGCCTCTCCACTGATCTGACCTATAACCTTGCTGCGTGACACACCCTGCTTCTTTTCACATTCTAGGCAAAACAATAACATCTCCATGGAGACAAGCTGTGAACAGTCTTGCATGTGTTGTTGCAGGGACTCATGCCCTAACTTACCTTACTGCTGCGAATGCTACTGAGGATGACGAGGATGAAGAAGACCCATATTTCTCTGAGGAAAATGAATTGTCCAAAAGAGGTGACCCCTGTTTCCACTACACCGCCCTGGACCAGGTCTGGAGAGCCACTAACACCACCACCAAAATAAAAAGGTGTGACCGCAACCTCAAATGGAAAGGTGAGAGCAATCCCCAAGGGATTTTTAAATTTGTGCTAAAACTGTGATACTGAATGCACAATACCATCTATATGTGGAGATATGGGCCTCTTTTGCAGTTCAAGTAGTGATTTGTGAAAGTTTAGAGCTCATTTGACAAGTGTGTTTCTGAAGTTTCTGAAGTTTGGACTTGGTTAACTCCAGGTTGACTCCTGCTTAAAGCTAGCGTCCATAAGTTTTTTTTTTGTTTGTCTGTTTTTACCAGTAGATGGCAGATGTGAAACCTGTGCCTCTTTCTCCCTCCCCCCTCATGGCCTTTGTTCAGACCTGTGCTCTCTGGTCTTCTTCTGTCAGGCCAAAGCAGGCACATTATCAGACAGAAGTAACACAGATAGCATCTAGTGGTGGTATGTGGCCAGTCTAATTGTAGATGGTAGCTTTAAGTCTGTTTTAATCCTGGTTTCAACTGGCTTAGGCTTGTATAAGGGTCTGTTCACATTTGCACATTCACCAGATCAAAACAGGGACTAAACCAGGACTAAACCTGAAACCGATCTTGGACTAGACCAGGACTAGAACTAAGCCCACATCAGGAGTAAACTGGGTCAAATAAGGACAATTGTGAATGCACCCTAAAGTTAAAGTGTTTCTATAGCAGTAAAAGTATTTATAGTATTATACTTATGTAATATTATTTACCATGCATTTACCATTATCACAGGTTGGTACCGCCTTTTCTACAATGGTAAGAGTCTTCAGATGCCCGAGAGGTGCGTCCCAGTTAACAGATGCGGTACTCACGCCCCTCTATGGCTGGTTGGATCCCACCCCAGAAGAAGAGATGGGATCGTCACCCGTCAAGTTTGTGGCCACTGGAAGAAAAAGTGCTGTGCTTTTCGATCCCCTCCCATCAAAGTGAAAAAGTGTCAGGGAAATTACTACGTCTACAAGTTTAGTCAACCATCGGCCTGTTCCCTGGCGTACTGCGCAGGTACGAGCCGCTTTTAGAACATACTTTTTCGAGGTTATAGTCTAGCGGGTTAGTCTAATGTATGCGGTGTGATCCTGACGGTCTATTTGCAGATATAAACACTCTGACATGTGGAAGGTGCCGGAGGAACCAGTCCTGTGTGAGCCGAGACAAGATTAACTGGAGGTGTAAAAGAAACAAGAGATGTAAGTACAAGTTAAAGCTGCACTGTGTAACTATTCTGGTGGAAATGTGTTTTCAGGCGATGTCATAACTTGCTTGTCTTCACAGAAAAGTTATTGCTTTGCCTGAAATGTTCCACAATACAGCGACAAACAATAAAACTTGCATTTATTCAATTCAAGTCTTTTATTGCTTTGAAAAACAAGCATTCTTCTGGTGTGCTGGCTCACCTCTCCACAGATCTGACTTAGTGGTGCCACATGCTTGTCTATGTGCAAATAGATAAGTTTAATGCCATACTGTGGAACATTTCATGCCATGCTATAACATCTTCAGGGTGACAAGCAAGTGGCAGACAATTTACTACTACAATATAATTCCCCCATGTCTTTATTACAACTACTACCAATATAGAGCTTTTATTGCTACTGATACTTCACTATTAGATTACTTTTACTACTATTATCTAAACTGCATTATATATATTTGTTATATATATTTGAACTCAGTTTTACTAAAGTAGTCACACTTTGAATAACCATTTCTTTATCTTTCTCATCTTAGTTTCATCCCGAAAGATCCACTTCTTCGCCTCTTTTCCTGGTCGCTTGCAGGGCAAAGTGAACCGGGTTAAGTACACCAAAGTCTTTGTGAACGTGGGCCGTGGCTACAACAAGAGGACGGGGGTTTTCAAGGCTCCCGTCAAAGGGCTCTATCAGTTCTTCTTCTCCTCCCAAAGCGGCTACACCAACCTCAAGACGGATCTGTGGCTCATCATCAACGGTTACTGGGTGGCTGTGTCTAGCACCCAGATCTCTCGTATTTCATCTGTGGGCAGTTTGACGTATTACATGACGTTCCTACGCAGGGGTTCTGTGGTTTATGTGACCCAAAACAGTGGCAGGTCCTGGGCCAATAGCGTGTCCACCACCATCACGTTTGGAGGCTCGCTGCTGGTCCAGTACAAATCATGATGAAAGTAATTTTGCTTTGAGTGTTGTATGGTTAAAGCTGCAATATGTAACTTTTCTAGTGAGGAGTGCGCCACCTGATTGTGTCTATGATGTTATCGCTTTGCCTAGAAGGTACCACAGTGTGACAGTAAAGTTAATCATATCGATCTTGCATTTATTCAAGTGTTTTATTGCTAAACGATACCTTAAATATATGCATTCTTACAATGGGCTCGCCTCTCCACAGAACTAACCTGTAGGTGCGCTGCCACCTGCTCAATGCTTTATCTCCCTGGATATAGATTTCTATTAAGCTTAATGCCATATTGTGGAACATTGTGGTAAAGCGATAACCCCTTTAAAGATTGATATTTTCTATTTTATTTTTCACAGTGTTAGTTCAGTGAATATAAATATAAACAACTGCAATTTGAAATCATGTTCATTCTTATGGTGCTTTTTTACACAGTATTTTTTCATTATAATGTGACTTGAAGATACTGCTATTTTTATCTGAATTATGCTATAGTGTAAGCTTCTATACTGTGTGTATCATTACAGCCAAAGATGTAAAAACAAGTCAATAAATCAGTAGGCAGCTACGCAATTCAAGTCTCTAGCCTTCTGTATTAATAATCAACGGTTAGGAAATAATAATTGTTCTAAATGTACATAAAATATATATATAAAGATGTGCACTTACCGCTGTCTTCCACAAGATAGCGCCCTCATCTCAATGTCTGCCCATCTCCCATCAGAGCCAACCATCTATATTAGATTGCCTTTAAGATCTAAGCTTTTCTTGGATTTTATTTGAACTGTGTGTGTTTACTTTTGCCAACCTCGAAATCACTGTTAATTTTTTGAATGAACCAATAAAATTATAAGCAAATTCATTTTTTTTCAGTCCATGCTGAATTCCTGAGCTGCCCCACTTCTCCTTATATGGCAGCGATGGCATTACAAATCAACCAATTATTGTGGGTTTTTTCCTGTATGAAATTGATGCGTCACCGGTCAACTATGCCTCGCAGACACTGGAGTTAGTGGTCTTCACAAATACTTGTAATATTTTTGAACACACGGGGCCAGACAGACCCACACCTCTACGGGGCGGGGGGCGGGACATAAAGCAGGCGGCTTGAATCTGATTGGCGGACGTTTTACCCCGGTCGACAGGAGACAAACTCCAGGAAAAACGAAGCCCACGATGTAACGGGATAACGACTACCTATTTTACGCGTAAACTTTGTATGGATATGAGCCGCGTTATCGTTTAAAACACATTATAAGTTGTTAAAAGTAGTTGTGTACTTTTCAGGTTAGCTTTTGTTTTTGTGCCACGTTTTCCAACATGAGGGACATCGCTGTTTAAATACGCTTTTGGAACTTAATGGACTTGGAGGTGATGAGAGAGGCGCGCACATGCTTTTCGTCCCGAGACACTCCAAAATTGTAGACTAGTATTTTTGTATGTTTTTCTTTGGATTTTATTGAGCTAACACTACAGAGGATGGCTGAACACGAGAGCCTGGAGTTCGGAAAGGCTGACTTTGTCCTGTTGGACAATGTTTCTATGGAGGAGTTCATGGGTAACCTCAAACTCAGGTAAGAGTCATGCCCCTTTGAAGTTACAATAGCCACGGTATTATCCACTGTGAGTCATCCAAACTAACCATGGCCATAAAACCATAAACAAAGTGAGGTATAAAGGCATTGACTCGATTGTTAGTCCACTTCAACAGGTGACACGTCTCCAACCTCTTAAGTGCTTCAGATTATTATTTTAAAATGGTTTGAAATTGCAACTTTTGACAACGTGAACGATTCCAGTTCTTGAATATAGAAACTGTAGCTTTTGTCTCTTTTGAGTTTAGATCAATGCCTGTCTGTAACTGTATGCACCTGTATCAGCCCTAGGACCCACATCCCGTCCTCTATGTTAAGCTGTGTTTACACTAGTCCTAGTTTAGTCCTGGTTTGAGCCCTTAGTCTTGTCTTAGTCTTCTGCCTTTATAGTGATTCATACATTATGAGCTCTAAACACCCAAAATGAAGGTATGTTTAACGCCATACTGTGACACATTCCAAGCAAAGGAACAACATCTCCATGTTGGTAAAGTAACCAGAAAAGTTACATAGTGGACCTTTTAACACTCGCTTCAGTTTTGATTCAACAGTGCTCTAATTATCTTTGAACTATGTAGCTGTCAACGCCCCAAATCTACTACACCAGTCTTTCATTCATATTTCAGACCGGTTTTGATCAGCTGCTTGTGGCTCTGTGTCAAATTTATGTCAGGTGCGGCACGGTTTTCAATGAAAGACGACATAGAAAAGGGTTGAGGCCAAAGGAATCGGTTTCCTCTCCTCCTCCTCCCCCCTCCTTTCCCCTCCTCATCGGTAATGAAAGTGCAATGTGATGAGTGTGGGATCTTTTACTAGACCTGCATAACTTTGGGCAGCTAATAGGCCAATAAAACAGGCTGTCAGGGGCATACCAGGCCTACTAGAAAACCAAAGGATTGTTAAGTATTTTGGGAACTTTCCTCTGTTCATTACAACAATAGTTCTAAGCATATTTAAAATACAGTAGGGGTGATACTCTGGTAATATCTAAAAATAGGTCTCATAAATACGACAACATTGAACCTTTCCTGGCATTTTAGTGTTGTTAAACAAAATACAAGGCACTCGCCAGTTGTTAAATTGCAATAAGCTGATACTTGAAAATAGATATACACACAACCTCCTCCATCAGCACCGTCCCACCCACCACCTCAGATCAGCCGACGCCAACCTCCTCGCTCCCGTCATCAGGACAAAGTACCGAACCTTGGGGCACAGAGCCTTCGCCGTTGCCGCCCCCGCCCTCTGGAACTCACTCCCACGACCCACCAGGAACTCGGACTCATTACAGCACTTCAAATCACTGCTAAAAACTCACCTGTTCAATTGGGCATTCCCCCCATCATTTCCACCATCGTCTTGTATTGTGTTCTTATTGTTTGTGAAGCTTCTTTGAGCGTCCAAAAAGCACTGTATAAGTCTGATGTATTATTATTATTATTATTATTATTATTATTAAAAGAATTGGGGATGAATAAAAGTAATCGATACTTAAGTTGGCAGTTTGTTGTCGCTCAAAACATTTAATTCATCCAAATATATTTTTACAAAATCTTAAAACTTGAACATCAGTCATTGTTGTAGTTACATATTTGTTTCTACGGTCCATAGTTGCTGCAGTTACATGCTCCTACTCCTTATAGGAAAAATCAGTGGGCAATACTGTTTTACTACTAAATCCTTTGACATGGCCTGGAATAGAGAGAATATACAGTATCCTATAGGAAAAGTCCACTTTCCTTTGAAAAAACTGTTTAATGTAACTTCAAGTGCCAACATTTTAGACCGTTTGCTCTATAAGTCAAATATATTAGGCTATTGTTAGTAAGACTGTCAACACCACTAGTGTTCCCACTCATTCACCTGTTTCCTCTGGTCTCTGGACAACCATACATCCTCAAACATAACCCCATTGTTTAAATCCTACTTGTTATTTATTGTTTTAGCCCTGAACATTTCTTCAGAGGAACTATGAGTAACATGGACTAAATATCTGGTCCTGGTTTTGGGTGTGTTCATACTGACCTTTCTCCCGTAGCTCCTTTTCCTTCTATGGGCAAAGAGCTCTTACTTATTACAGGAAAGAATGTCCTTAAACTGTTTGTCGCTATGGTTCTGCCAAGGAGGGCAATAGATGGGCATAATGTTCAGTTGTATTTGGTCCATGTAATACAAAACAACAAGATTAACGGCAGTCTAATCAAAATGCAATTAGACGCAATTAGCAAATCGCAAAGGCTGCAGTTTTTTAAGTACCGTCATTTCCTCTGCAAACAAAGTTTCCTGTCTTATTCTGTGTTATTCTGCACAAAACTGCTGACCCTGCAGTTTAGAAACATATTTATGTGATTCTTGTATTGGTTGTCAGTTCATATTTCAATATTTTTGTCAGTTTTTCTGGACGCGTTTAAAATGTGAACTTTAAACAGAATCCTATTATTAAAACTATTATTAAAATCGTAAATCAAGTCGCAATTAGATATTTTTCCTCAGTTGTTCAGTCTTAAAGGAACTATATTACTCTATTTTCTGACCTATGTTATAATGTTGTTTCCTCATCAAAACCATACCTGGAGCTGTGTTTTGTTTCATTCACACATGTTTAACACACAAACCCTGTATACAGAAAACACTCCACCTTGTTCCACCTTGTGATGTCATGTAGTAAATACAGGAATGCTCCACTGTGTTTTTAAACTCAATACACCTTCACTAGAATCATTTGGATCATTAAAGCTCTGGAATTCCAGTCTCTACCGAACTAAAGATAAAAGGTATCTGTTAACTTGAAAACTACTGCTTCATGACATCACAAGGTGGAACAGAGTATTTTGAGAAAGAAAGAAAACACTGCTCTAGGTTTGTTTTACATGGCTAAAACATGGCTAAAATCTCACAAGAGTAAATTTTGCCTAATATAGGACCTTTAAATCATATAATGCATCTCTTTGTCTTTGCACATATGAGTGTTGGTTACTTTCTCCGTACATTAGCCCAGTTGTGCGCCTCCCTCTGGCAGTGGGACCGTTCTGTCCAGGGCCATGTGTGCTGTGTTGTTTGTGGAGGGTGTGACCGGTCGGGAGGGCTTCCTTTTTGCTCCCTCTCCCCTCTGCCCCTGCTGTTGTACACGTCCAGTTCAGAGCAGAAGAGAGACCATCCACTGCTGGGATTGCTCAAGTAATCAAATTCAAATTGTGATTATCATTCATTCTTCAATTATACAAAGAGTGAAATGGTAAAAAAAAATAATCAGAATGGCCTGAGTGCTTGCTGTGCCTTTTAAAAACCTGAATCAAAGCCAAAACCATTCAAAACACGAATCACAAAACGATTACGTACTATAATTATATATCTATACTGCCTTTACAGGTTAACTTTAACAGTACAAAAAAACGCACATACAATCAAACAGTCAATCAGGTTTATTTGGCTATTCTATTTGTTCATTGTGTTCAAAAATAACACACATAAATGCAAAATATTTCAAAATCAATCAACAATTCTAAAACGGAGTGGGAAGAAGCTCATTTGCCCAAACCCCCTTTTAAAATGCCATAACATGATCATGATTTCAATTATGAATGGTATTGACAAGGTACTGGACAGTGAGTTATTCTCCCCAAAATATATACAATTTGTCCCAATTCTTCCATGTTTTGTGTCTTTGTACTTTTATAGCTACAAAAAGCAACCTGGATCTTGGCTTTACTTATTGGTTGGTTAGTATTGTACAGCTCTTCATGCAGTAACCTCAACTCTATTACCGTTTGGGGATTTTTCCTAATGTCTCTAAACTGCTCCGGCCCCAGTGGCTCATGGGAGGCTGGTTTGGAGGAAGATTGCGGAGATTGCTGGTTTCCTCTCAGACTCACAGTGACATGGACTGCACTGATGCAGGCTGAGCTGTGTGGTCTGTTCCAGTCTAAAATAGATGTCCGATATGTAGTGGAACTGCTGCTGTCTGCACAAGTTCCAGCAAATTCTTCCAGTTTCATAGGAGTTGGTTTAGTTGAGCTGATTATACATGAATGATGATTACACTGATTCGATGATTGTGTGGCTTCAGGGAGTTGACTGGTCCTTATCGACTATAAATCTGCCCTTTGAGTAAATACAGGCTGTTTTCTCTGTATGTGCGCTAGTATTGTTACCTAACTAAAATTTTAACTTGATTTCAATACTTAGGCCATCTTGATTTTTATACCACAATGATGATGATAAAATATTTTTCTAAAACTGTTAATGAAATGTTCAAATTTCTTTTTCTTTCCTGTATTGATACTTGTTCAGTTCCTATTCTAGTTTTAGTACTGATTTCATTTTAAAATCCTTGCACACTAAATAACGACTCTTTATGGGGGAGTATTGTCTTTGCACCTCTTTGAAACTCATGCATCCTCAGTCACTTTGGTCTGGACCTGCCGCTGGTCGATTAATTTATTTTTTGTCAGCCTTAATTGTAACTCAGTGGTTTTGTACATAGAACATACTATGAGAGGTACCGGTCTAAGTAAGAAATGTAGTGATAGTTTTATACAACAGGTCTTGGCGTTGAGGATAAACTCTTGTACAGCAGACCTATTTCTGAACCAATTTTAACTGTGCGTAACTTGAACTCGCCTCTTTGTTTCTTTACGTTTGATTCTTGAGATATTATGTATATGTGGGCCTGTCACGATAACAGATTTGGAAGCTCGATATATCGCTACAGAGATATACTGCGATAAACGATTATATTGACACTACTGTATGCCACTGACACAATAACAAAATAACAGGATAATCCCAGTGCACTGTTATTTAAATTGCCAGTATCATTAAAAGGCCTGAGCTGCAACAAATAAACAGCAGAATGAATCAGTAATTATCCATAGTAGGTACTTTTTCAACTTTCTACAGCTCAGATCTTTTTGTATTATAACTAAAATAACAAAAATCCAAAAACAAAACAAAAATCTGGGATTGCCTTGAGATCTCCCTGGTTGGAGTTGGAGGAAGTGTCTGGGGTGAGAGAAGTGTCTGCTTGGACTACTGCCCTCGCGACCCAGCCTGGATAAGCGGAAGATCGTGACAGGCCTATCTATACGATTCAAGTGATTCACGGTTATAATTTAAGTTTATGGGACTGTGCACATAAAGTGAATCAGTTTGACCTTTGAACTCTCTGAGGACTTTTGACTGCACACTGCTGTATGACTGACCAGGCCAAAGGAAAAGGAAACTGGCACTTCCTGGCCCTTCCTCCTCCTCCTCCTCCTCCTCCTCCTCCAGTATTTCATTACAGCCTGAACCTCCCTGTGTTTAGTTTAGAAGGTTCTGTGTAAAAATCATGCACTTTCTGATATGTGTCATTCAAACCTAGAATAACATTAATCTTCAAGTTTTATCGTGTTCTATCTTCACTTTATTTATCTGCAGGTCATTTGGAAAAGGTGTTGGCCTCGACTTTTATCAAAACAAGGCCATCAGAGTGTACTTTTGAAAATGCCACATCATAGTCCCAATTATCAAAGAAACGTCTATCTGTAAACAAAGAATAGTGTTGCAATTCAGAAATGTCAAACTTTATTTTCACATCAAGGAAAAGACTCAGTTTGGATACCGCACTGATGATGATAACTACAATGTTAAAGTACAATAGAATGTCATTTTCAACATAAAATACTTTCTTTAATACTACTTTTTGGTCTTAAATATCTGATAAACATGAAGACCATTCAAAGGATACAAGGACAGATCCTTTGTCCTATTTATGTCTTTTTCAGAATCGATACTTGGGTTTTTTCATGGCCGGCGCCGATTCCGATGGTTGATAAGCTCTGCCAATTATATTTGGGTCAATATGTGGGTCCGATTTTAATTATTTTCCCCAAATTACTCCCCCAAACCATTTTTTACCAAAAACCTATGAGAAAGCTGTGTAGTCACGGTTTGTGCAGCTATCTCTTTGTATTAAACTGTTAATATAAAGCTTTGTGTGTATTTTTTTTTAGGCAGCAGATCAACCAAAACACAATATCAGTCTAGGCTGGAGAGTTAAGCCCATACGCTAAAAAGTCCAAATATCAACCTCATATATCGCTCAACTGATATACGTCAAACATTCAGCATATCAGTTCAAATCTTTAATTAATTTGTTTAAACAGCTGTAACAACAACTGTATTGCTGTTTTATTGTTTTATTGTTCTCTGTGTATGTGTCGTATTTATTCTGTTGTATTTAAATATGTTGAATGAATAAAATTGAATTGAACAAAATCCTCTTCAAACCCAGACCACCATGATGCTTGCTTATCTTGTCCGATCTGTTCTATTTCTTCTTTAGGGTACATTATAACGGCCCAGGTGGCACTTGAATATTTGCTCTGTGCTCCTTTGTTCATTCATTGCCTCAATAAAACCAAAGTCCATGTGCAGAACAGAGGCAGCACGTCCGCTTCCTGGTGCTCTCAGACCTGGTAGCCGTGACTTGGGTAATATTTATAGATTTAGTGGGAGATGGACAGATTTGCTCATTCCTCCGGTAGCTTTTAAACACAGCCAAGACTGGGGAGAGGATGTCGGCTACAATCATTGGCTTACAGTGTTTTTGAGGCATTCGATAGGCCCACTGGGTTAACAAAACAGACCGCTTCTTGCATGCGTAGCCAAAATTCACAAGAAATCGCTTTTGTAAGTCGCTACTGCCGTCTGGCCAAAGGGATTGAGTTTAAATGATGAAAATGGAGAACCAGTGGAGTCATAGACAAGTTTAAAAAAGAACTTGGAGCTCGGAGAAGTCCAGTTTTACCGCAACTATTTCCATACGACCGACAGTAATCTGAAACACATTACATAAACAGAATACAGGGGGACGGTTCTACTCAAAATAAGAGCTGCGACGGTTTAAACGTTTCATTTGGGACCAACTGCAGAGACGTGTCCTCCCTGAACCTCTGCAACGAAACATTCAGATCATATAAACAGAGTGTTGGGCGGTTACCAGGTCACAGTAATCATATGCATTCACAATTCTGCAGAAGTAATTCAGAATCTAGATACGGTTTTCTATGAATGTCCCATTTTTGGAATTCCTGTGGTTTCGTGGGTCGTCACACGCGCAGCAAATTTGTTTTCTTTTTTTGTATTATCTTTCATTCGTAATAATGCAGAGTACTAAACTCTTTTCAAGGTATGAAGTCAATATAATGTCTGTTTTCAAACTTGGACTGGTGCAACTTTTAGCAACTCTTTTTGACCCTCTTGCTCTTAGTGTTGTCACGATACTATGGAATAGACCCGATACCAAGATGGGAATAAAAAAGTATTCTTTCTTTAGACATTAGAATGTGATTTTCAACATTAAAGCATAGAACTTTCTTTTATATTCCCATGTGGCCTTATATCTGTGTAATCCCTCAGTCGTCCAGGTAGGTTCCATAGTGCTCCATGGGCGTATACTAGTCTATGTGTCTTATACTTGTTCTGATTCAGCTCAAGATCTTTCTAAAGCTATTCAGGAAAGGTTCATTCCTGTCCTATGAATCTGACTTTTTAGCTTCGATACCTGCTCAAATATCTAGTTTCGATACTAGTTTTAGTAACAATTAGTATCTGATTTTTGATACTTTTGACAAGCCTAGTTGCTCTTACATTTTATGATTTTCATTAAGTTACATTTAGTGGTATTTACATGAGAACAGGGAAACATCCATGCGTCCTAAAGCAAGTGTGCAGAAGCCGAAAAGCCAATGCAAAATGGCAAAAAGTTGGTCTAAGTCCCAGCCTTTTTAAGATTACCAATGTACCAGTCTAGTAATTTGACTTTTAATGCAAATTTTACTGTTTACAAAGCAGTTTTTTAAATTGTATATCTCTAAAAACTTCAATCGCCATGGCACCCTTTTCCTAGCATGCCTAATTTGTCTGCACTATTTAATTAAAGACTTTCACCTTCCCCATAAACCTTTAATGCCCCAAAGGCAGCTCCCAGTTAAAAGCAGTCTACCTCCTGATTTAACAAGAAACCGCATCCCCTGTCTGCTGTCTGCAACACCATCCCCATTAGACTACACTTCCCAGAATGCACCACACTTTCTGATCCTGGTTTACACCGGTAATGAGCCGGCGCTAAACAGGAGTCGGCTTGCGTCTCTCCCTGGTGATCAGTGGGACTCAGGTGGCGGGTGCTGCGGCCCGTATTGTTCCGGGCCCATGGGCGCTCTTTGTTTGGCCTGTGATGTCATAGGTGATTATGTCAGAGGGTTATTGTTCCCCGATGCACCTGTTGGAGTCATGAACCAAAGCAGGAGTAGAGTAATGTCTAACACTCCATTGTAAGGCATAGTCACTAGTTTTATGAGCACTGTGCCATCAATACATTACCATATGCAAATGATTGAACCATCATTTATTTTTATGATCATGTTTGATACACATTTATATTCAATTTTTTCCAAAAACGAACAATACACTGATATAGGATTTTAAATGGCGCGCAATAAAAACACAACAACAGCTAGTCATGTTACACAAGTATTTATTTGATGCGTTTCATTTCAACTACACAACTGCCTCCAATGAATTAGAATAATTTCTTTAAAGCCACAGTATGTCACTTTTAAGGCAAAACAGAGACTAAAAGGGTGTTTTTTTTATTTCATTTGTGTTTTTGACTATCCCCATAGACAAATGAAATGTTGAAATGTATATACTTTAACATGTACTTTCTGAAGACATGTAAAAGTAGGCAAGTCAGGGCAAGGCAAGTTTATTTGTATAGCACAATTTGTACAAGTAATTCAAAGTGCTTTTACAAAATAAGAAAGACATTAAAATCACAATACAAACATATCAAAACATAAATAATCATCAATAAAATGAACAGTAAAAGAGAAGAGTGCAGAATAAAAACCTTTCAGTCATATTCACAGCTAAACAGAACCGTTTTGAGCCTGGATTTAAACATTGTCAAAGTAGAGGCCTGTCTCACATCTTCAGGACTTTTCCAGGTTTTTGCTGCATAAAACTGAAACACTGGTTCCCCATGTTTAGTCCTGACTCTGAGGATTTCAGGGACCGGCCCAGAGTGCGAGATGGTTCATATGGCACTAACATGTGGGAGATATACTTTGGAGCAAGGCCATGGAGAGACTTGTAACAAGCCTCTTTAAAGTCTGTTCTCTGAGCCACAGGAGCCAGTGCAGAGACCTGAGCACAGGACGTATGTGCTTGTACTTCCTGGTTCTAGTCAGGACCCGAGCAGCAGTGTTCTGGATGTACTGCAGCTTCTTAACGCTCGTTTGGAGAGGCCAGTGAGCAGGACGTTACAGTAGTCTAACCTACTGGAGACAAACTCATGGATAAATCTCTCCAATTCTGGTTTTGACTCTATACCTTTTGATTTTTGCAATGTTTTTAGATGGTAAAAAGCTGCAGATGTTATTGATTTGATGTGGCTGTTAAAGTTCAAGTCTGAGTCCATTATTACCTCTTGATTTCTAGCTTGATTTGGAGGTTTTAGAGAGAGAGACTGGAGGTGATTGCTGACACTTTCTCTTTGTTTCTGTGGGCCAAAGACTATGACTTTAGTCTTGTCTGAGTTTATCTGGTGTACTTCTACTTCTTGAGTGATATCTTATTGTTTGCAGGAGCTAAACAATTTGGGGACTTTGTTGTTTTTTTAAAATCTGTTTTTGAAATTTCTTATATTTTAGCATTATACTTTTTCCCTTATAATGCTCAGAATCATGTACCATTTTTCTCTTCTTCCCCTCACCCGTCTGTGGCTGTGCATGTTTTTGCGCTTGAGTTCAGATAGATTTCATAGTCCTCGGGGCTGGCTGAGTAACGTCTGGTCATTTTGGATCTGCTCCTTTTCACTCTTTGGACATTCATATTTAAGACCTCACATCAGCTACGGCCTGAGCGCTAAAACACATGCCCCCGACCACCTCCAGTCTTCTCCAGCCAGTCGTTCAGTCGTTCAGTCGTTTACTCAGTGACATAACCAGCGGCCCATGGTAACAGATCCGGTAGGAGGTAATGTGCTGCATGTGTCTGTGGTAGTCAGTGGCAGATGGCTGTGGTCCTGTAGCCACCTGATCTGCAGCAGCCTGTTACACATGGCTCCCATTTCCCAGTGTTTAGGGTGAGGCCTCATGGGAACGTCCTGTGGTGTCACTCAGAGGGGCTCTTAGGCATTGTTTTTCTTCAGCTTGAGACCAGCACTTTTACTCTTTTTTTCTGTTTAAAAGATGGTGTTGGAGATTGAGAACTTGTCCATTTAACATTCACCTTTTAAAAAAATATGGCAAACTGTTCCGTAACCATGGTGATCAGCAATAACAAAACGTTTTTTGTTTTTTTTTAAAAGAATGGTTCTGTTTAGGGAGGCACTGATCCAATACTAGTATCGGATATCGGAAACTGAAAAATTTCCAGGATCAGATATCTGCTTCCAAATATGGGTTCAGCCGATATTCTGGATGGGCCTAAAAATGTATGTTGTTTATTTCCTGGTTGTCTCATAAAATTTGAACTTTTATTTACACAAAGCTGTTCAGTAGTTACTTGTGGGATAAACAGTTACATAACACATTTGGTTCAGTTTGTCTTATTTTATTTTTGTTTAAAGGAAATAAAATGCTGCTTCAGTCTGCACTGGTATCGGTTGATATCGGCAGATACTTAAAGCTAGAGTATTGAAATCAGTATCAGAACTGAAAAAGCTGGATCAATTATTATTTTGTCTGTACAACTACGGATAACTTGCACTATATGTTATTGGAGTCACCCATATTAAGCATTTTAAATCAACCAGGTCTAGAAATGGTTCTAAATAAATCACTGCATTGACCACTAAAGAAAATCTGCCAGTTTTTTGACTTTTTATTACAAAATGTGCCCCCTTCAGATTTTTGCATTCACCTACATTTATATCTTTGAAAATGAAGACACTACCTTATAGCATTGCCGTCAAAAAGTTAAAACAGCGTTCACCTGTGTGTTCACTTGCTTCTGCTGCTCCATGTGCAAAGTGTTGAACTCCCCGATAGCTTTTGTTTAATCAGATTTATTTATACTGTTTTTAATGACTTCTTCTAGATCCACTCCTGTTTTCGTGGAGTCATCAGCACTACCCTGAGACACTGATGTGAACCTAGACGGTCATGTTTGTGTTTTTATATCAGGTGTCATCAGATGCAGACGTAAGATTCTATGTCCAAAACAAAGCCGTGGTGTTGTGTTTATGGTTCCTAAAGCCTCGGGTGACAGGAGAAAGGCTCGGTGAGTGTCCCAGCTGCGGTGCTAACAGCCAAACCGCCTTTTCATTTGGAGAGGATTGATGTGGGCCACGGGGCGGGTGCCGTGGCGATGGATGCCATGGAGATGGCTGCGTCCTGGGGCAGTCTAAGCAGGTTTTAACAGCAGCTGCGGAAAATCCCTAATGCTCTGTACAGATGTGACAGGGAGAGAGAGGTGCAGAGAGAGAGGTGTAGAGAGAGGTCGGAAGAGAGGGAGAGAGAGGTGCAGAGAGAGAGAGGGAGAGAGAGGTGTAGAGAGAGAGGGAGAGAAAGGTGCAGAGAGAGAGAGAGAGAGAAGTGTAGAGAGAGGTTGGAAGAGAGGGAGAGAGAGAAAGAGACAGAGGGAGAGAGAGAAGTGTAGAGAGAGGTCGGAAGAGAGGGAGAGGGAGGTGTAGAGGGAGGACAGAAGAGAGGGAGAGCGAGGTCGGAAGAGAGGGAGAGAGGTGTAGAGAGAGAGAGATGTAGCAAGAGAGGGAGAGAAAGGTGTAGAGAGAGAGGGAGGAAGGGGAGGGAAAGGTTGGGAGAGAGGTGGAGGGAGAGAGAGAGGGAGATAAAGAGGTCGGAAGAGAGGGAGAGAGCTCATGGGATAAAGCGAGAGAGAGATTGGAAGAGGGAGAGAGGGGAGAGAGAATGATTGCTTGAGTGGGAAGATGAGATAAAGAGAGAGAGAAAAGGGAGGTGGATAGAAAGACTGAAAGTAGTAGAGAGGGAACAGAGCGTGTAAAGGGGATAAAGGGGGAATAAAGAGAATGAGGGAGGGAGAGAAGAAGAGAGAGAAGCAACCATTGAAGCAAGTCGGGGGGGGCATAGACAGATTAAGGGAATGAGAGAGGAAGAGCGACTGAGGGGAGAGAGGCAGGCAGAGAAAGATTGAGGTGAAGGAGGGAGAGAGAGAGAGGGAGAGGGAAAAGCAGAGAGACAGGGAAGGCCCCATGAGTCCAATGTGTTTTTATTGAGTCAGAGTTGAGTGAGTGAACAGTATGATCTGCTTCTCTGATAAATCATTAAAATGTGGTCCAATAATAAAAGTGAAAAGTTGTGCTAGCGAGATAAGCAAGATAAGATGAGTTAATATGTCTAATATAATAACAATAAAACTATGTAATAACTGTATAAACTGTACTTGTGTTAAAAGCACACACACTAGAACGGCTACAATTCAGTACAAAAAATAAAAATGTTCATGTCTTTCTGCGACGACCTTTGACCTTGTGTTGTTATAAAGCACTGTAAATACTATGTAAATGATTTAATTATTGAAACGTGCTAGACGGACACTGGCACTGACACACATATACCTACTGTCTATCTTGTAATTAAAAAATCTTCAGACTTATGCTAAAACTTAAGCCTGGTTAATGTGCGTTTGTGGTGTGATTAAAAACACAAGAATGAGTCCACGTTGCGTCACCCTGTACTGATGTTGTTTCTCCCAACAGCAGTGAAGTGTTTAACTGTGAGATTAAAGTGGAGCAGAGTCAGATTATATGTGTTTATAATTCCGGGACTGACCCTGACGTTCGCTGTCACACGTGCCCACTGTGGCCGTCAGCGCGGGTCAAAGATCTGCTCCGTCCGATAAAGAGTGACATGCAAATCTATGCAAACAACACACTCTGTACAGCTGTTAGGGTTGTTTAAATGCAGTGTTTGAGGTTGGGTCCAATACAAAACCTGTGCTTTTTTTTTGCATTGTGATAAAATATGTTGAGCGTCACAATAATTGTTTAACAATATGCGTATGCTTTTTGTCAGTTTTTGTAGAAAACACATAAGGCTGGTCAATATGGCTGTCCAGCTCTTTTCTCTCAAGCACAAACAGCCCACCCTTTGTCTCCTGAGCAGTGGTGGAAGAAGTACTCAAGTAGATTTTTCATGTGATACTTTTACTTAAGTAAAAGTATTAAAGTAACTGTTTAAAAATGCACTTAAAGAGTAAAAAGTAAAAGTTTTTCGCGCCAATTTTGAGGTCTTGTGAATCTTCAAATGTAGTGATTTTGATACAGATTTGTGCTGAATTTTGTTCACCAGAAACAATTGAATTTGATACAGTTTGTGCTGAATTTTGTTCACCAGAAACAATTGAATCAGCTATTTTTTTGGCTGTTTTTATTTGTATTTTTTTGTTTGCTCAAACTATGAACATGATAAAAATAAAACCCTCAGCCACTTCAGCAGGTCTCAAACAATCATAAAAGATACTTTTACTTTTCAGTCCAGTTAAAAAATGTAGTGGAGTAGAAAGTACAGATACCTGCTCTCAAATGTAGTGAAGTAAAAGTAAAAACTATCCACTTTAAATTGTCCTTTGTAATGTACAGATATCTACAATTTCTACTTTGTACTTTTACTTTGCTTTACTGTGACTGGTTAAATCCACAGATTGCTTTAGTTACCTTCTGTAGACAATAGAAGTACATGAATTGCATTAAAATCAAATCTACGCTCTAAAAATCCTAATGTTTTATCATTCACCTTTACTTCCTTCACAGCGCTCACTCTATAGTAAGTCTCCAGTTAGACGTATCACCGTAGGGCTGGGCAATATGATCACAATTACAAATAAAAATGGCTTTCAAAATGTATTTCCTCAACGTAAAAACAAAAAAACAGTCAAATGTTTTACTCGTAAAAGTCTAAATGTTGCTTTTACAGCCCTAATCACTGCACACTATGGTACATTTATAGTGAACACACTATTGGTTTACTAGTTTTTACCAAAATGTGTAGCCCTATACGCGCTTCATGTTGAACTGTTTCCTTCAGACTGCATATGGTAAAACAATGGCGCCTTTCTTCTATCTACTATATCTTGTATAATTGCTACATTTACCTCTTAATTATTTCGTCTCCAGTGTGTTGTGAACTTTTTCCTCGTCGTAAGGAATTGTTGGTGAGAAAATGTCTTAAAATCACTCGCGCTCCTCCCAAGTCAACCATAAAAAGTCCCACCCAAACACGCTTGGAGCCAGCGGTCGTGCTCCGGCTTCTGGTCTGTAATTCCCATCTGTGTGTGTGGCATTCAGTCTGGTATTTTTAGGGTCAGACGAGGTTTCCTAATAGACTAAAGACGTGCTTCTCTTGTGTCAGCTCTTAAACAGCTTTAACATTGTGATATGATGAGTCGTGTTTAAGCACCTGAATACTGTTTGCTGTTGTGTCATCCCTGGTGATGTCTCTACTCATGTTTCCTGGCACATTTTGGGAGGGGCCCATTTGGAGAGACATCAAAAAGCAGCACGTTGGACCAGTTCAAATAAGGCCTAGAACACTGCTCACTTGTTGCACTGTGTTTTGTATTGCTGCAAGCTGTGATGTTTTTTTATTGGTTTTCAATGGTGAGATAAATAATTGTACAGCAAAAAGTGTACTTTTTGCTAAATCAAAACTGTCACATCATAAAAAAAAAACTAAAAACAACAAAAAAAAATTATATACACAATTATATACACAAATTATAATAAAAATAAAAAAAACAAAATGATAAAAAAATATAAAAATAAAAAATTGATAAATAAAGTAAAATAAACAAGAATAAACTGATAACTGTATTACAAACAAACAATTTGAACTGTCGCACTTACCAAACACTTAATGTGTACTAGAATGTCCACTACAAACAGAATCTCCTGACTATTAAGAGAAGAATGCTTTACCCTGAAGTCTAAACCTTAAACAAACAGTTGTGAAATGCCTTGAACTAATGCCTTTATTAGTTGAGCAATAAATCTGTCAGTCTCCTCTGGGATTTGTCTGCTTATGGACAGGTTTAAAATGCTCACTGTATCCTAAATTTAAAGCAGACCTATTCTGTAAAATCGGCTTTTCAGAGCTTTTAACAATGTCATGTTTTTTCCCCTTCTCATTTACCCTCTCGAAGTTGGATTTGGAGTGATTTGTGCATGTTTGAACAACTTATTACTTATTTTGAAGATGCTATTTTGCCAATTAATCCCCACTTTCACTGCCACCGGCACACGCCCACTGCCCTGTACTTACTTTGTTCTTCAGTTTTATTTTCTTAATCTGTGATATGCATAGGATTCAATAGAGTCGAATCCGCTACTCGCTACTGTGATCTGCATCTGTCCATCAGATGTGCCCATAACTGCACAGCTCTTTGTTGTGATGACGTTTACGCCGACGTCAGCTCCCATCGGGCACCGCAGTTTTCTAAAGTGGAATTCAGGGGACTTGTTTCTTTTATTAAGTCGTTTTAGATGAATATTGCGATTTAAAATTGTGCAAATTATAACATAATGTCCCATCAAGTCACAAAACTATCTCACAAAGGATAAATTTTTTCTAAAATTACATCACATAAATGACAAAATAAAACTAAAGTAAAACTAGCACACATACAAAGTTACTGTGGTGCCCCCATTACTTTCATCCCTTCATCCCTCCCTATCAGCTTTTGGCTTAAGCAAGTATAGATAACAGACATTATGAAGTGTTGCCAAATCTGAGCCAGCGTGACCCGCTTCTATAAACCACACATCTGTATTCTCCTGTATCATGGTTCAAATCCCTTTAAGAGTGGAGCAGATGCCGTGCTATTTTTAAATGCACCAGGAGCAGGTGGAAGGGCATCAGGGCTTTTAATGATTACCTCCATCGATCGAGCAGCGTCACAGGAAAATCATGTCTGTCAGGTTGTAGTTCATTCCACATTGAGTTGTTTGCATTTTGGGCACGGTGATATCATACAGATGCATATCTCTCTGGCCTAATATTCTAGGAGGTATTGTGTTTACTGTTGGAAATGAGCCAAGCTAGTTCTGTAGCAAGGTCACTGGGGTTTTGTGAGTTAGCAGGGTTAGCATGACACATTTGGCGCTCCCACTGATTTGCAATCAATATGAAGCGGATGGTTTCATGAGAACTTATTTCATCGTTCAGCGTAGCATTTGTATTAATCACAAAAACAAAAACATTGGTGTTACTCTTACGCTGTAAATTTTGAGTGTTTCAAAACTTTCCCTGACGACATAAAGGGTGTATAGACCAGTTGGTGGTGAGTGACTTAACCCTCGACAAACAGAGTTGACACGGCTCATAGTAATTAGTATATGATTGTTATTCAAAGGCACAGTAATAAAATCGAAACACCCAGTTTCACATATCAAAGAATCTGTGTGCGTGTGTGTGTGTTGCAACTCTAAAAGTATTTGTGGGTTTTGATAACATTTTCAGGACAGGTCAGCGTCAGATCACAGGACTGTGCATATCTGTCCAGAAATTTTTTACAGTTCTCAAAGATTGTAAAACCACTAACTCTACAGATAACAAAACAATGACTTCCTTAGCAAATTCATTGATTTTTACAGAATTTAAGCACTAGAAAATAATAATATAACAATAATAAATATTAATTTTCCATATCTGACTGATTCCAGTAGATGGAAAAAAAAATCCCCCAATGTCAAAAATAAGACACAATTACGTCTGATGTGATTAAAATAAAAATAGAATAGAATACAAAAAACGTATTGAATGTAATAAAATAGAATCACATTTCAGAACATGTTGGTACAGATCTAAACCACAGGCTTTGACGTTTTTCTGCAGAATAAGACAAGATCTTGTTTGTGCAGGAAATTATGGTACTTCAAAAATGGCAGTCTTTGTGATTTGCTAATTACGTTCATTCAAATTGTGATTTTGATTTGATTGTGATTGATCTCGCAGCCCTTCCTCTTAGAAAAAGTGGACATGAATGTAAATTTAAAATAAATATTAAAATTGTTATTCATTCATTTTTTTGCCATATCGCTCCGCCAGCTTATTACACAGCAGAACAAAATCATGACAGCTGTCTTTTAAATCCTGTAGCTGACATTGTCCCCCTGTTCTCTCCCTCCTCTGGCAC
>KN473561.1:0-13318 GCA_000787095.1 Periophthalmodon schlosseri
TATATGTGTGTGTTATATGTTTGTGTGAGTCTTATTTAAAGGCAGAGGTGCTGTATTTCACCTGAGGCAGTGTTTTGTAAACTGGAGCTGTAATCATGAAGTCTGCCTCAAACAAACAGCAGGGCCCTGTGTGTGTGTGTGTGTGTGTGTGTTTGTACGTGTGTGTGTGTGTGTGTGTGTGTGTGTGTGTGTGTGTACGTGTATGTGTGTTTGTGTGTGTGTGTGTGTGTGTGTGTGTGTCTGTGTGTGTGTGTTTATACAAATCACTGTTTACAAGAAAGTGACTGCGCATCTCTGAAAAGATCAGCAAACTGACTGACAGAGGGAAGGAGAGAGGGAGAGAGGAGGGAAGGAGAGAGGGAGGGAGAGGTAAAGTGAAGGAAGGCAGAAGGTGACAGACACACAGAGAAACAGAGGGAGGGAGGGATAGGGAGTGAGAGGGGGGGAAACGGAGAAGGAGAGAAGGAGGGAAGTGAGGGAAGGCAGAAGGTGACAGACACACAGAGAAACAGAGGGAGAGAGGGAGGGACAGAGCCTCCCCCTGTTGTTTATCTGACTCGCCCAATGAGTGGTCCACGCTGACCGGTCCAGCACTGGACACTACTTTTCAAGGTGCATTATGGGAAATTTTGAATGCACTACTTTTTCACTCACTGGACATGAAAACACTACAATGTGTGACCCCCGACACAGCCCGAGAGAGAGAGAGAGAGAGAGAGAGAGAGAGAGAGAGAGGGAGGGGGTGGTCATAGACGGGAAGGTCAAGACCGAGAGATAAACAGCAGGACATAGAGATGGACAGACAGATAGAACAAGATGGAGAGACTTCAACAGGCAGAGAAGGACAAACAGACAAAGAGAGAGAGAGCAAGAAAGAAAGAAAGCGAGAGAGAGAGAGAGAGAGGGTCAGAAGGAATCTCATATAGAAAAGGAGACAGGAATTTTCCACTGAGGAAGAAAGAAAGAGCGAGAGAGAGGAGGAGGAGGAGGAGGAGGAGGAGGAGAGGAGATGTGGTGATGAAGAGTAGGTTTGATGAATGAAGAGCCTCCTCAGCCTCTCAGACAGACCTGGGGAGCCTGTGTCCTTCAGTCCATGTCCACAGTCCAGAGCGAGGTCAGAGCGATCAGAGTGGTCAGAGCGAGGTCAGAGCGAGGTCAGAGCGAACACAGCGGTCAGAGCGAGGTCAGAGAGGTCAGAGAGAGATCAGAGTGAGGTCAGAGTGATAAGAGTGGTCAGAGCGAGGTCAGAGCGAGGTCAGAGTGATAAGAGCGAGGTCAGAGCGGTCAGAGCGATCAGAGTGAGGTCAGAGCGAGGTCAGAGCGAGGTCAGAGCGATCATTAGACATTACTCCAAAAGAAACATTAAAAAGACAGATTACAGTTTTCAAATGCACAGGGACAAAGACCTTCATGTTTGGAGACATGTCCTGTGGTCTGATGAAACAAATATTTAACTGTTTGGCCATAATGAGCAACATTTGGAGGAAAAAGGGGGAAACCTGAGAACACCATCCCAACTGTGAAATACGGGGGGGGCAGCATCATGTCGTGGGGTTGTTTTGCTGCAGGAGGGACTGGTGCACTTCACAGAATAGATGGAATCACGAGGAAAGAACATTATGTGGAAATACTGAAAAGGCCTGTGGAGCAAGACGGCCACAAACTTGGCTCAGTTACACCAGTTCTGTCCGGACGAACGGGCCAAAACTCCTGCAAACTATTATGAGAAGCTTGTGGAAGGAAATCCAAAACTTTTGACCCAAGTCACACAGTTTAAAGGCAACGGGCCAAATACTAATGAAATTTATGTAAACTTCTGACTTTGAAGAAAGAAAATATAAATAATTTTGGCAATCCTAATCCTTAAAACAGGAAAAGTTTAGTCTGATTTCATGTCAGACAGTGAGAAAAAAAGCGTACGTGTCTTTTTTATAGGTTATGTAAACTTCTGGGAGGGAACATCGTTAATGCAGGGGTCAAAGCTAATGAAGCTAACACTGTGTGCGCTAATATGAACTCATACAGTGTGGTCTCCATATCTGGACACGCCCATGTAAGTGGTAAAGGTGTAGTGCACAATAATCTCCATGGAAATGAGCAGGCAGCAGATCCTCCACCGGAAAAGTTACAGAGTACAACTTTAACTCATGTAGCTGACGTTTACAGCGTGGTTTCCATCCGTTTATATCTGGAAATGTAAACAGTGATACTTTGGCAGGTGCAGGTGCAGGTGCAGGGGCAGGTGCACAGCGGCGGGAGCTCACTTCTCTTGCAGGAGGTGCCTCTGTAGCCAGGCGCACAGACGCAGGTGCCGTCCTCGGGGGAGCAGGAGCCTCCGTTCTGGCAGGAGCAGCTCATGGAACAGTTGGGCCCCCAGAAGCCCTGTGGGCACACGCTGTCACAGTGAATCCCTGCAGGCACATCACAAACATATATGTAAGTAGAGCGGAGATGCCCCAGAGCGGCGGGATCAGACTCTTCAGAGCGCCATCTGGAGACACGTATAAGCAGAGTGTGAGTGTGGGGGCCCAAACTCACCCACGGCCCAACCTCACCCACGGCCCAAACTCACCCAGGGCCCAAACTCACCCAGGGCCCAAACTCACCCAGGGCCCAAACTCACCCAGGGCCCAAACTCACCCAGGGCCCAAACTCACCCAGGGCCCAAACTCACCCAGGGCCCAAACTCACCCAGGGCCCAAACTCACCCAGGGCCCAAACTCACCCAGGGCCCAAACTCACCCAGGGCCCAAACTCACCCAGGGCCCAAACTCACCCAGGGCCCAAACTCACCCAGGGCCCAAACTCACCCAGGGCCCAAACTCACCCAGGGCCCAAACTCACCCAGGGCCCAAACTCACCCAGGGCCCAAACTCACCCAGGGCCCAAACTCACCCAGGGCCCAAACTCACCCAGGGCCCAAACTCACCCAGGGCCCAAACTCACCCAGGGCCCAAACTCACCCAGGGCCCAAACTCACCCAGGGCCCAAACTCACCCAGGGCCCAAACTCACGCAAACTCACCCAGGGCCCAAACTATGCCCAGCTGTGCCGTCTCAGGGTCAAGAAATATCAAAAGTGCAAATCAGGGGTCAAAGAAAAGGGTAAAGGATATTTTTAAAAATCTAAAATCTAAAACAAGGTTTAAGTTATTTTGAGTTTATTTTTGTTTACCACATTCTCACGCGTCACTCACAGTTTTGATGCTTCAGTGAGAATCTACAGTGTGAATAATTTTTCAGTTTTAATCCTCACAGTGGACTAGAGACAGACTGAAACAAATGCTGTGGTCATGTGTGACTCACAGCGCCCCCTGTCTCTTACATTTAGAGATATCAGTTTGAAACTAGTTCAAATACATATGAAAGTCCCGCTGAGGTAGCACAGAAATATACATTTTTTTGTTAATTCTGGTTTTGAACTGGTACAGAATATGTCAACCTTGTATGAGGATCCACACATTAAACCCAGCTCTCCTCAAATGTCTTTTCAGCCCTGATGTCAAAGAAATAAGTGAAATAACTGATGAATTAAACCCTCCTCTGCTGGGCCAGGCATTTCTGTCATCTGCAAATCAAACATTACATTTTGAAACCACTAACTCACTTTATCTCAAGGCCTAAAGGACAGCGCATGTTTCATAACTACAGACCTATATCTGTTTTACTTTGCTTTTCAAAAGTATCAAAAAAAGTTGTTTATGAAAGGTTATTCTTTCATATAAATAATAATTCAATTCTTTATAAGCATCATGTGGTTTCTGTAAAAATGACAGGACTTACATGGCTTTAGTTCATTTGTTAGATGAGGCAACCTCTGCATTAAACAATCCATTTATTTGTAGTATTTTTTTGACTTATCAGTCACACAGTTCTACTTATTATTATATAAATATGGTTTTCACAAAACAGTGGCTACAGAATTATATTTGTAATCGATCCCAGTTTGTTTGTATAAATGGCTGCAATTCTGATAGAGCTGATATACAGAGTGGAGTCCCTCAGGGGTCCATATTGGGTCCTTTATTATTTTTATTATACATAAATGACGTATGTTATATATCTCATGATCTTACCCCAATGATGTTTGCTGATATAAACTTTATTCAGATCAAATTCTAACTTCAGTGTTTTAATAAACCAAATTAATGCTGGATTATCTGCTTATGACAGATGGATTGAACTGAACAAATTTTCTCTTAAAAAAAACCAAAAAACCAAAAAACTATATATGATTTGTTCTGTGGCAAAAACAAAACAAAACAAAACAAAAGCATTTCCAACTCGCCTTGATATTTCCGGGTGACATTTGATTATCTTTCAACTGCTTTATTGAATTTAATCCATGTTTGAATTTAACAACTTTTTTTAAGGTTCATAAATGTATTTTTTTAACTAATATTTGGCTAAAATGTTCATTTTGATGGATTCATAAGTTGGAGGCTTTAACATAAACCCTTTTGGTTTTTGCCTCTTCGTGGACCTGCTTTTTATGTACTGTGTCCTTTTTATTGTATAAGTGTTAAATAAATAAATAAATGTAAGAAACAAATGTATTACACATTTTTCCAGCATGTGAAGTTTTTATATAAAAATAAAACATTTTATGTGTAAAAACAGACAAAAGTTTAAATATTTTGCTTCATTTTGTCATATTAGATACAAAAAAAATTTGGAAAGATTTTGATATCTTATTTAGTAAACGGTTTCAGTAAATTAGATGCCACTGAAAATGTTCTTAAAATTCTAATTTCACCAAATTTTTTGCAGTTAAAATCTAAAAATCATTCTGTACATTTTGTCAAAATCTAAAGTCCAAGATTGTAAAGTTTGGTGTGTGTGGGCGTTATTTTAAGGTCCTTACGTCTCTTTGGGGGGGATGTGTTTGGAGAAAACAGCCTTTGACACCGAACTCTGTGGAGGCAGGTTTATTTAATTCAATATTAAAATCTCTTTTGGTGCAGAGTGTGTTGTTTCCACATGAAAGTCTGTGTGAGACTAAACTGACCATAAAACAAAAGATTGTGTTCTGTAGAGTCTCCCCTTCAGAAGCTCCTCCTCCTCCTCCTGCTGCAGTCTGAGCCTCTCTTCTTCTTCTCTCCAAATGTATTTTCTGTTTGATCTGCTGGCGGCTCGTGGCCAGTGCTCTGTGTTGATTAACAGGGTCTGGTCTCTGGAGAGTCACAGCTCTCTGCCGTTCTCTTTGCCGTTCTCTTTGCCATTCTCTTTCAGGACGGCTGCTCTGGAACCCGGCCCAAAACACGCCACAGACATGCCCACATCACACGCCGTGCCAATCCCAGTTTGATTTGAAGAGGTTGTTTTTATAACCCATCTGGACTCGAGCTTCGCCGCTGACCACACTCACATCATCTGGACCTAAGTGTGTCAGGAGTTTATCAGGTCTCATTTAAATGTTACTCTCCAAAACGAGAAATACATGTAGAAAATCACTGTGTAAGTCCCACAGGACGAGGAAGTACGAAAAACAATATTATATAACAGACAATATTTACAGGAGCATAAGGAAAAACACTCACACACAAACATGATACGAACATGACACGAACGCGACAGGAACGCGACATGAACACGACACGAACACGACAGGAACACGAGAGGAACACGACATGAACGCGAGAGGAACGCGACATGAACACGACACGAACGCGACACGAACACGACAGGAACACGAGAGGAACGCGAGAGGAACGCGAGAGGAACGCGACATGAACACGACACGAACGCGACACGAACACGACAGGAACACGAGAGGAACGCGAGAGGAACGCGAGAGGAACGCGACATGAACACGACACGAACGCGACACGAACACGACAGGAACGCGAGAGGAACGCGAGAGGAACGCGACATGAACACGAACGCGACACGAACACGACAGGAACACGAGAGGAACACGACATGAACGCGACACGAACGCGACATGAACGCGACACGAACACGACATGAACACGACAGGAACACGAACACGACATGAACGCGACATGAACGCGACACGAACACGACATGAACACGACAGGAGGAAACGACATGAACACGAACACAAACATGACATGAACACGAACACGAACACGACATGAACGCAACAGGAACGCGACATGAACACGACACAAACGCGACACGAACGCGACATGAACGCGACGCGAACACGACATGAACACGAACACAAACACGACATGAACACGACACGAACGTGACACGAACGCGACAGGAACACGACACGAACACGACATGAACACGAACACAAACACGACACGAACACGACAGGAATACGACACGAACACAACACAAACACGAGAGGAACACAACACGAACACAACACGACACGAACACGACATGAACATGAACGCGACACGAACACGACACGAACTCAACACAACACAAACATGAGAGGAACACGACACAAACATGAGAGGAACACGACACAAACACAGCACAAACACGACATACACAAAGCACACAGACGCACACGTGCGCGCACGCACACACACAAACACGCACACATGTGCAGGCACACGCACGCATGCGCACACACACACACACGCACACATACACACGCACACACACACAAACACGCACACACACGCACGCATGTGCACACACACGCACACACACACACACTCACACGCACACACACACACGCACACACACGCACGCATGTGCACACACACGCACACACACACGCACACACACGCACGCATGTGCACACACACGCACACACACACGCACACACACGCACGCATGTGCACACACACGCACACACACACGCACACACACGCACGCATGTGCACACACACGCACACACACACGCACACACACGCACGCATGTGCACACACACGCACACACACACGCACACACACGCACGCATGTGCACACACACGCACACACACACGCACACACACGCACGCATGTGCACACACACGCACACACACACGCACACACACGCACGCATGTGCACACACACGCACACACACACGCACACACACGCACGCATGTGCACACACACGCACACACACACGCACACACACGCACGCATGTGCACACACACGCACACACACACGCACACACACGCACGCATGTGCACACACACGCACACACACACGCACACACACACGCACACACACACACACACACTGTACCCTGAGCCTTCAAGAGGCGCCTTCAGTTTGAAGCTTCATTTGAAATTTCCTTTGAGTCCGAGAATCTGAGAATAGCACCACCATTAAAGCCACATTAGAGCCGCACCTTTGAATTAAACCTGTGTGAAACTCCAGGGACTCATGTTATACAGGGAGAAACTCAGGAACGAGGAGAAGAGGAGAGGAACGAGGAGAGGAGGAGAGGAGGAGAGGAGAGAGGGGGAGAGGGGGAGAGGAGGAGAGGAGCCACATTAGAGCAGCACCTTTGAATTAAACCTGTGTGAAACTCCAGGGACTCATGTTATACAGGGAGAAACTCAGGAACGAGGAGAAGAGGGGGAGAGGAGGAGAGAGGAGGAGACGAGGAGAGGAGAAGAGGAACGAGGAGAAGAGGGGGAAAGGAGAGGAGGAGAGGAGGAGAGGAAAGGAGCGTAGAGCGGAGCGAGGAGAAGGAAAGAGCTAAGGCTCGGCTTGGTGGAGGGACCACAGCCAGAGTGATTTAGGCAGAAGCAGCAGAGACTTGAAACGGGGGCAGGGCTGGAGCGTTTGAGCCTCTGACTCACATAAAGAACAGGAGACTCTGCACTCGCTCCACTCTAATGGGACCAGAGATGGAAGAACACTCCAGAGTTTAGTTACTGTATTCTGAATACTCAGAATACTTTATATAAAACGAGTAAAAACGCAACACAGGATTAAAAACAGCTTGTTTCACTGTTTGTTCTGTTTGTTTCTCATTGATCAGAAGGAAAAGTCTCACCTGCTTCACCACAAGAGTCTTATATTTTTCTCTCTGATTCTGTTCAGTTTGAGCCTAAGCTACACAATTAAATATCATAATGTTGATTTTATAAAACTGTGTATCTGAATATCACCAAATGAAAGAGTAACTGTACCAGATACATGAGAAACACACATTTATTCATAATGTTTCAGTCACATCTCAGTGACGGTAACGAAGACAAGATGAAGAGACGAGACGAAGAGAAGACAGACGCGCCCGAGGAGTGCCCGAGGAGTGCCCGAGACGTCCCACCATCCATAGAGAGAGTAAAGGTGCGCCCGCTCTCCTCCCCCCTCCTCCCCCCTCCTCCTCTCCTCCTCCTCTCCTCCTCCGTTCTGTCTCTGTGTATGTAAACATTGGCTGTACACATTCAGACAGCTTCAGAAAAGAGGCCTCCACTTTCATCGAGGCCGTATATGTTCTCTGGGTGATGTCAGGCTTACGACACAAAGCGTAACCGTGGAGACGTGAGGTGCTGCTGATGCGGGCGCTCTCGGCGTTAGGGTGCGGGTGACAGTTTGGGGAGCGCGGGCGAGCGACGAGCGGCGGTGACAGTAAAGAGGCTGAAGAACGTAAGAGCTCCGTGACACTGTTTACGACTAAAATAGAAGCTGCCGCAAATAGCCATCTCTTCTTCTTCTGCTCAAAGACTTTCAAACTGTCTGAGTACCAGCGCCCCCCGTAGAACCAGCGCCCCCCGCAGTACCGGCGCCCCCCTCCACCAACGGGCTCCACTGACACATGCACAGACGCACCAGCGCCCCCGCAGTACCGGCCCCCCCCGCAGTACCGGCGCCCCCCTCCACCAACGGGCTCCACTGACACATGCACAGACGCCGCCTGGTCTGGTCTTTAAGGCTCAAGTCAACCAAGTCAATTCTCTGTCGAATAAAGAGGCGCTGTGTGGAGCCAAACACTTCCACAGTTCAAATGCCTGAAGCTCCGAAGGTTTTGTACGTGTCTGTTCTGTCGTAGTGAAGATCCCTGTTAATCTCTACACTCCCCAGAAGGGCCACGTTTAGACCTTGTTCTAAACCCCTCGTGTTTTTCAAAAGTAACATTTAAAATAATAAAACCCTTTTGTGAACGTGGTCGTGCACTTCATCTGTCACAGGAAACAAAACTCAAAATGACAGAAACAAGAACTAATTATTGTCTGGAACATGAAGGATGAGAATCTAAAGCCAGGGCTGCAGACAGCGATGGCCAAGCGACTTTTTCACAGAGGGAACAGTGATGGGGTCAAACTCATCACCTGAAACGAAGGGATGAGTGAAAGAGTCTAAAGGGTTAAAGAGGCTGAAGTCTGTGTTTATTATATCTACATAAAACAGGACCGAAACAAAGTACTTCAACTATTTCTTTTCTGTAATTCAATGTGACACAAGATTTGTTTCTAGAATAAAATTATTAAATAATTCCGAGATGTTTTTAAAGGATAAGTTTTCATCAAGCCAAACCCAAGACATTTCTAAGCACTGACTCTTTCAGTCGATGTACCTTTTGTTCTGTACAGATTTGTAGCTTGAACGCTACTTACATTTTTTTTTTTTTTTGATGAAAAAATTATATACTTAGTTTTATTTACATTCAATGGTAGTGTAAGAATTATGAGGAAATTATGGATTTCATTCAAATCTTGCTGCAGTTTTAAAAGCCCCTGACCAGCAGAGGGAGCACTTGCAAACAAAACAGAATCATCTGCATATAAATGTATGAGGCCTTCTCTTAAATTGTAACCAGTGGGATTAATAAAAATAGTAAAAAGTAGGGGGCCCAAGATTGAGCCTTGGGGCACTCCTTTACTTAAAGTTAGAAAATGTGATTTAAACCCATCGGCTCCTGCTGTCTGGGTTCTGTCTGAAAGATCATTTTGAATCAATCACATGAAGTATTGTCAAATCCAATCTGCGTCAGACGCTTCAAGACGACTCCATGATCCACTGAAACAAAAGCTTCAGTTAAATCAATAAACAGAGACACAGAATCTACACAAGTCATCGAGGGCTGAGAAAATGTCATTTAAAACGTTTGTGGTTGCAGTGACAGGACTCCGCCCTTTTATGAAGCACGGCTGATAAGATTCAAAATGGAGCATTTATTTAAATAAACTGTAACTTTTCAAAAACGTTTGCAAGACAAGGTCATTTAGATATTGGCCAGAAATTATTTACATTTGTAGTTGTCCCACCTTATGTAAAAACAGAACAGGAGGCGTTTTCCATAATTCTGGTACCTGCCATTTGAACTGATACATTAAAAATATGTAAAACAGGTTGAGTTAAATATGGGGCAGTTAGTAGAAGGTTTGGATGAAGGTCATCAGCTCCTGTGGACTTGTTTGTGTCTATGGAGCGGAGAGCGTTTAAGACGTCCCTGTAAGTGAAGGGTCTGAAAGAGAAAAAGTGATATCTGCCCGAGGTTCAGACTCAACGTAATCAAGACCATTATGATCCAAAACCTCTCGGTCTTGTTTACTTCTCAAAACAAAGGGAAAACTTTGCAGCTCCTCTGAATGAGACGAGAGCTGAGTCTGATCTGTCACCTGCTGAGACTCACATTAAAATAACGAGCTCCCGACCGTGACTAGAACAGTGTTACAGAGTTAGATTAAAATAACGCTGTTACTAACGCCGTTATATTCGACTGACTCAGTGCAGACATGAAGATGATTTTGCCTTTTTCACTGCTGATAAACATCTGTTTATCTTTCTGTGAAAAAAGCCCAAGCCCAAGTCCAAATCAGTCCTGGCCATGTGCAGTTTTTTCCAGGCAGCATTTATTTTTCTAAAAAAACCTGCATCAACCGATTAATCAACTAAACGACTAAAGGCCTAGTCATTAGAGCATGTGCCCACAAAAGAGGAGGTTAACGGTTAGATCGCGGTCTTGCCCAAGGACACAGCAACAGTGGAAAAGTGCATGCTGTTGCTGTGTCCTTGGGCAAGACACTTTGCTCACCTTTCCTATATCCATGTGTTTCAGAATGATGAGAATCTTGAACTATTGCCGTAGCGATTAACAGTTTAAAGTATAATATCTGTTGAATGGGAAAATGTCCTCAAAATGGCGACTCCTTAAAAACTCGTCCGGGGGCGGGGCTTAGTGTTCCATGTCAGTCAAAGTTCACTAACTGCTGTGTGCTGCGTTTTCCGACTCAGGTGAATAGGAAACACATGGTAACCATGGCAACCGTTACAATAGAAGTAATAGAAACAGAAGTCCCGCCCCCGGATGAAATGCCGAGGTTTTAGGGAGTCCGCTCAAAATATTACAAAGGGAGCAGAAGTCCATGAATATGAATGTGGAGAGATGGTGGTGGTCCGAGGGGCAGAGGACAGATGGGCAGCCTCACTTCCATCAGTCTGCCCCAGGGCAGATGTGGCTACAAACTGAGTGTTTGGAGTAAAAGAAAAATGGCCGCAGTTTGAGAGGCTTGTCACGCTTCTACAGCACTACACACAAATTATAATTATTATAATTAATATTATTACAAGGCTGTTTACATGTTCAAAGAATGAGTTTCAAACATAACAGTTAAACCATAGTTTATCCATGTTCTAGTCGTTTTTCTCACTGAGCCTCTGAAGTTGTATTTGGAGTGATTCATGTTTGAGTAAATCTTCTTTTTAAAATCTCTTATTTTTAAGATGCCATTTTGTCAATCTACCCCCGTTTAACCTCCACTGTGACACGCCCACTGTGACACGCCCACTGTGACACGCCCACCGTCACACGCCCACTGTGACACGCCCGCCGTGACACGCCCACTGTGACACGCCCACCGTGACACGCCCACCGGTACACGCCCACCGTGACACGCCCACCGGTACACGCCCACCGTGACACGCCCACCGGTACACGCCCACCGTGACACGCCCACCGGTACACGCCTACTGTGACACGCCCGCTGTGACACGCCCACCGGTACACGCCTACTGTGACACGCCCGCTGTGACACGCCCACCGGTACACGCCTACTGTGACACGCCCGCTGTGACACGCCCACCGGTACACGCCTACTGTGACACGCCCGCTGTGACACGCCCGCCATGACATGCCCACTGTGAGGTACACGCCAAGACTGGAGCTTGTCTTTAACTCAGGAGGATGGGTCCATTTGTCTAAAAATGTCCACGATTCACTGGTGGAGAGGTTAGGACTTAGAAAAGCTCTTATTCTGTATGATTTTAAACTTTTATATTTTTGTGTTTTATTATGAAGGAACATATGGACTGCACTAAAACATTAGAGGAGGTAGAAAATGCTGCGCTCTCCATTAGAACAGTCCCATTGTCTCCTCACAGTCTAAACACTCACACAATAATGGCCCGTGTGTCTCTGTCTAAGTGTTAATGTTTTAAATGAACAAAGTCTGAACAGCAGAAGAAAATGTTCCAAAAAGACTTAAACCTGACTCTTATAATCCATGTTCTAACGCTGCTCCCTCCTCAAAAACTAGAGTTTGTCTGGAGTTGTGTTTTGTTTCACACATGTTTGAGTAACTCTTTATTATTAGTCTGTCTACATCTCCAAAGCTCACAATGCTCTGTCCCACCTTGTGATGTCATGAAGTGGTAGTTTTCAAGTGAACAGCTCCTTTTACCTTTAGTTCAGTAGAGATTGACTGAAATCATCCAAATGATTCTAGTGAAGGTGTGTGTTTAAAAACACAGCGGAGCACTTTCTGTATTACCACATGATGACATCACAAGGTGGAACAGAGTGTTTTCAGTTTGAGAGAAGAACTCAGCCTAAATCTGCAGGGTTTGTTAAACATGTGTGAATGAAACAAAACACGACTCCAGGTCTGTTTGTGATGAATAGTGTGGTATGGCCCTTTAAGAGCCGGGCCCGGGGCGGCTGTGGCTACGTTTGCAGCTAAACACTTTGTGTTGGTGAGGAACATCTACTGCAATGTAAAGCTCTGTAGGACCAAGAGATTATCACAGTTATTCATAGAAAATGTTATTGCTTTGCCTGGAATGTTTGGCAGTAGTAATAAAATATGTGTGTTTTGTATTGCTAAAAATACCTTCAGTATTTCAGTGGGGCCGCCTCTCCACAGATCTGACTTGTAACTTGGTACCCTGGTGGCGTCACCTGCCTCCCTGGAGACTGAGGCGTCTAATGCCATACTGTGAAAAATTCCTAGCAAAGCAACCAGATCTCCATGGAGACAAGAAGGTGCGGGCCCCTCACTGGAAAAGTTACATAGTGTTTTACAAAGCAGCTCTCGCCAAAGGGACAAAAACAAACATGGCCGTCGCCACAAATAACAAACGGCGACCTCTAGTGGCTCCGCTCGTAATTACACAGTTTAGAGACAAACGAGAGACGCGCGCGGGTCAGCCGCGCGGGCGAGCCGACGCGC
>JACM01068216.1:0-13645 GCA_000787095.1 Periophthalmodon schlosseri
CACACACACACACACACTCACACATTAAGGCTAAGGTTAGCATTTAGCATCTTAAAATCTCCATTGGTTTAACATCAGGCTCTGTTGACGATGAGGAAGCGGGATCGGTGTGTAGCGATGATGAAGATGACGATGAGGCTGATGATGAAGAGCGCGTATCCTGTTTACACCATCAGACGTGTTCAGAACTCTCCCGTTTAGATCAGTCTGGTTTTATCGCTCAAATCTGCCCGCCTCTTCCTCTTCAGAGCGGCGTTTCCTCTGGACCAAACCCACAGAAACCCCAGCTCTGTCAGACGCAGACGTGCCTCTGCTTTTGCACCAGATGCCCTCCCACACAGATATTTTTGTTTACAGGACACAGAATCGTTAAAGAGGGAGTATTATGCAAAGTGAACTTATTGGAGCTTTGTGTGGCGCGAGCTTTAGCGTAAGAAAGTCCCGGGTTCGATTCTGGGGCGGGGCTTTTTTGTGTGGAGTTGCGCGTTCTTACTGCGATTCCTCCAGATGCCCTACCGCTAAAAACGTGTACAATAGGCTCCTCCCATCAGCTGGGCTTTCCTGGTTAAATAAAAGTCAAAAGCTGTGCCTGATGAGGTTTTACATGTCATCCGTGCACGTTTGAGTAATCTAGTGATCTCTCCTATCTGCCCTCCTAGCCCCATTTGAATTCTCCTCACGGTTAGCAGTACGAGTTTGTACAAGGCTCCGCCCACAAGCCCGTGTCACCCTCCCGCACAGCAGTTCTTTATAAATATACAAGATGAGGATACAAAACAATACACTACAACTTCACAAACCTGGATGATTTAAATATGTTATGTGTTAACAATAATATTTTTTTTTTTTTAAAGTGACGTCTTGCTGTTTTTTTTGTCATGAAATCGCCTCTGACCTGTATCTGAGTAACTTTACCTTCGACAAGATGAGTCCTTAAGGCGAGAAGCTAAAAATACATATTGGTGTTAAGTGGAGAAAGAGAGTGAGAAAGAAAGAAAGAAAGAAAGGAGGGGGGAGGGTGAAAGTGTAGTTTTCTTTCCCTCTTTGTAAACTCTATCGTTCCTCCAGGTGAGAAACTAAAAATAAACAGTGAGAAGAGAGCGACAGAGAGAAACGAAGGAGGAGGGACAGAGAGGAGAAAGGAGAGGAAGTATAGTCTTCTTTCCCTCTTTGTAAACTCTATCGTTCCTCCAGGCAAGAGGTTAAAGGTAATAGTTTTGGTGTTTGTTAAGACAAGGAGGACAGAGGGGACGAGAGAAGGAGGGAGGAAAGAGAGACGGCAGAGAGAGGAGGAGGAGAGAAGGAGAGGGGCAGTGGAGGAGCGTCGGAGAGGAGAAGAGAAAGAAAAGAGAGCTAGAGAGATTAAATAGTGGCATAACCATATTTATTTTATATTTTTATCTGGAGGCTGATGCAAAACAAAATAAATGTCTCGCCTTTCCACAGATCTGACTTGTAACTTGGCCAGGTGGAGTTTCCTGCTCATCTCCATGGAGATAGATACAAATGTTTTGCGCTTTTTTGGACAGGCTCAGGTGGTGTAGCGGTCGTTCGCACAGGAAGGTTGTCGTTGGATTCCCTAATGTGTAAACGTGTGTGTTTGAGAGGCTGAAGGCGCAGATCTGCAGCCACGTCCCGCCCCGGGGCAGCTGTGGCTCCTCCCGCAGGCCGTGGAAAGCGGCTGGAGCGTTTGTGGAATTAGATGTGATTTTCGGTGATTTTCTGTGATCTGCCCCATCCTGTTTTGAAGCCCGACTCTGCCCTGACCTTTTGACCCCGGAAGTGCCCGCCGTGCCGCAGGAAGTGACAGATCAAAGATGGCGCTGAGCGACACAGATGAGGCAGAGAACGGGAAACCGCTTTGACTGTAACAAGCACTTTTCACACTTACATAACGGCCCGGGCCCAGTGCGGTGGGAAGGGGACGCCATTTTAGAAACGATCATCTACGACATGATCAGAACGGTTGTGTCGTCAGTTTGTATAATGAGAAAATATAGAGTGGATCGTTTCAGGGCTGTAGGCGACTGAAGAAAATCTTGGTCTGTGTCCGAACGCCCACGCTGTTCCCTACAGGGGGCGCTATAACGCCATTTTTAGTGGCCCAGTCCGTTTGCGTGAGATCCAGCTGGACAAACGTGTGTATGTTTTTTTATTAGTCCATAAATATTTGTGTGGAAGTTGACTCTGATCATTATTTACGACAGAAATCAGGTTTTATCAGAGTTTAGACGTTTTTTCACCCAGACGCCAGAGTCACGTGACCCGCTCAAGTGTGCGGGGCTGTGTAGTGAAGGGGGGTTAGGGGCTGGGGGGGACATTCGGATGCATTCGGAATGTTGAGGGGCATTTTTCGAATAAAACATTTTTCAAATTAAATTTTTTTCTAATTAAACGATGTCAGTGCATAACCTCTGTACAAAAAAATCCCAATTGTCAAAGTCTTAAAGGAGAAATTATAATGAAAAAGTCCAGCTCCGCGTTTGTCTGCTGCGGCTGGACATTCTTTACTACAGGTTACCATGGCGACGATCTCTCTACTTCCTTATTGATATCTCATTGGTTGTAAAGGTCAAAGGTCGTGGGTCAGTTGTTTGGGGGTCACCTGACACACCTGATTTCAGTAATAGTTGTGTGTTATTGTATTTGACTCATTGTGCTGCGGAATGTTTTTGTAATACCAAAAGTGGCCACCAGGAGTCACTTTAGACGCTGCTCGGATTAACCTTAACCATAATGTTTTTACGTCTTCGTAAACAGGTCAAAGGTCACAGCACTTTATTTTACGTTTACGACCTAAGAGCTGTTACCACCACCACCCCCTCTCTCTCTCTCTCTCTTTTCCCTCTTTCTCTTTCTCCCTCCACACTCCTCCCCTCTCTCTCTCCCTCCCTTTATATCTCCTCTATTTCTCGTCCATGTGCTGCCGTTCGATTGGTCGACTAAAAAGGGGGCGTGGCAAAAGCTCTCAAAACTATTGCATGTATCTGTGTATCTGAACCGAACTGCACTTACATCTTACACCTGCAGGGGGAGTTCATGCAAAAACAACTATTTATTTATGCAGGAAAAAAGTAAAAGGAAACAAAGTGTTTATGTAAAGACAGATTAAACTTGTGAATTATGAGTTTAATCTGACTTTTTACAGATAAATACCAAAAAAATCCAAGTCTCACTCACTTCTCCTTTCTGTTGGTGTCGCAAATAAATCCTTCATCATCTAAATAAAATGATATAGTAGTAATCGTATTAGTAGTAGTAGTAGTAGTAGTAGTAGTAGTAGTAGTAGTAGTAGTAGTAGTAGTAGTAGTAGTAGTAGTAATAATAGTCGACGAATACAATTTTTGCTCGACCAGGACTCAACTTTTTGGATCTAAACTTTGGATCTCTGACTCTGAATCGAGGTTTAGACGAGGTTTGGAAAAGGGAGGACAGGAGTCGGAGCCAAAGTCGGCAGGAGGAATTCAGAGGAAAAGGTTTGTTACCGTGGAGAAATCTGAAGGTTTATAAAAATAACACCACGAGGTGATAAAAGAGGATTCAGTGTTATAATAATAAACAGGATCCTCATGATCAGAATGTGTTTGGTCACAGCTCATTTGGACTTGAAACACTTAGACTCGACTCAAGGTTGTTACTCAAGTAAAAGTACAGATACTGAAGCAAAAAAAATACTCAAGTAAAAGTAAAAGTATCACAAGAAAAAAGTATTAAAGTACCTGTTTAAAAATGTACTTCAAGTATTTCACGCAGATTTTGAGTCTAATAAAGCTTCAAATTCAGTGATTTTGATAAAGATTTTGAACAGAAACAACTGAATAATTTTTTTCTCCTCACTTTCTCTCTTGCATTTTTCTATCCTGTCTCTCCTTCTCTCCTCTTTCTGCCTCCTTTCCTCCTCCCTCTCTCTCCTCTGTCCTCTTCCCTCCCTCCCTCTCTCCTCACTTTCTCTCTTGCCCTCTCTATCCTGTCTCTCCTTCTCCTCTTTCTGCCTCCATATCCTCCTCCCCCTCTCTCTCCGTCCACTTCCCATCCTCCCGCTTTCTCCTCACTTTCTCTCTTGCTCTCTCTATCCTGTCTCTCCTTCCCCTCATTCTGCCTCCATATCCTCCTCCCCCTCTCTCTCCGTCCACTTCCCATCCTCCCGCTTTCTCCTCACTTTCTCTCTTGCATTTTTCTATTCTGTCTCTCCTTCTCTCCTCTTCCTGCCTCCTTTCCTCCTCCCTCTCCTCTTCCCTCTTTCGCTCCTCACTTTCTCCCTTGCTCTCTCTATCCTGTCTCTCCTTCTCTCCTCTTTCTGCCTCCTTTTTTCCTTCCTCTAACCTTTGGAACTTTAACTTTAGTGGTAAAGTTATGAATGTCAGTGATGAGAAATGACATTTTGTTCTGTAAAATCTCCAAACACTAAACCCAAAATGTGAAGCAGCTGCTGCAGTTTAACGGAGCTGGGACCCGGTGGTGGAAGGTAACGAAGTAAAAGTAGTAAAGTACTGTACTTAAGTGGAATTTTAGGTATCTGTACTTTACGTAAGTACATTTTACAGTGGATACTTTTTACTTTTACTTCACTGCATTTGAGAGCAGTGTCTGTGCTTTCGATTCCACTACATTTTTGACTGAAAAGTAAAAAGTACTTATTATTTTTACCATGTTCGTGGGATCATCCCGACTAAAGGTTTCGAGTTCAGTCTTTGGCTTTGAGCAAACAAAATAAATACACAAAGTTGATAAGAAAAATGAAGAAACGTATCCGTATTACTATCGACCAAAATATTTCTCATTTTTATCCATATCACTACATTTAACACTTAACAAACTGACAACACTTTTGTGAAATACATTTACTTTTTACTCTTAAAGTACATTTTTAAACGGGCACTTAATACTTTTACTCAAGTAGATTTTTACATGTGATACTTTTACTTGAGTAACTTTTTACCTCTGTATCTGTACTTTTACTCAAGTAACAACATTGTGTACTTCATCCACCGCTTCTGGGACCGAGTTGTTTTTTTTTTGTTTTGTTTATTTTGCAAGTCTCAAGTAAATCTCAATTCTAGTCGAGTCCCGAGTTAGGTTACCATAGCGACCTTTAGTTCCTTATTGAGATCTCATTGGTTGTAAAGGTCAGAGGTCGTGGGTCAGTTGTTCTGGGGTCACCTGACACACCTGATTTCAGTAATAGTTGTGTATTTTTGTATTTTACTCATTGTGCTGCGGAATGTAGTTGTAATATCAGAAGTGGCCACCAGGAGTCACTGTTGACGCTGCTCAGATTTGTTTCACATTTTTAACGTCTCTGTAAACAGGTCAAAGGTCACAGCACTTTATTTCACGTTTATGACCTGTTTCTCCTACATTTTTCATCCTTCTCTCCTCTCTTTTATGCCCTCTTTTTTCTCTCTCTCCTCTTCTGTCTCCCTCTCGTTACCTCCACCTGTCTGTGCCTCTCCCTCCCTCTCTCCTCTCCCCTCTTTCTGTCAGTTTTCACTTTCTCTCTTGCTCTCTCTATTCTGTCTCTCCTTCTCTCCTCTTCTCTCTATCCCACCTCTCTTTCTCTCCTTCTCCTCTTTCTGCCTCCATTCCTCCTCTCTTCTCACTTTCTCCCTTGCTCTCTCTATTCTGTTTCTCCTTCTCTCTTCTTTCTGGTCCCTTTCCTCTCTCCTTCTCTCCTCTTCCCTCCCTCTCTCCTCACTTTCTCTCTTGCTCTTTCTATTCTGTCTCTTTCTCTCCTCTTTCTGCCTCCTGTCCTCCTCCCTCTCTTTCCTCTCTTCTCTTCCCTCACTCTCTCTCCTCACTTTTTCTCTTGCTCTCTCTATTGTATCTTTCCTTCTCTCCTCTTTCTGCCTCCTTTCCTCCTCCCTCTTCTCTTCCACCTCTCTCTCCTCACTTTCTCTCTTTCTCTCTATCTATCCCATCCTTCCTTCTCTCCTCTTTCTGCCCCCATCCTTCCCTCTCCGTCTTTCTCCCCCTCTCTCCTCTTTGTTTATGCTGTCCATTCCTTGAACCATGTGGAGTGTTGATCTAACTCCTCCGCTCCCTCTCTCCCTTCCTCCTACTGTTTCAGTTGACCCCTTCCCCTCCTCTCTTCTCCCCTCCACTCCTCCTCTACCTCTCTCCTCCCTCCTACTCTTAAAACCTATTCTTGCAAAATCGACTTTTCAGACCTCCTATCCTCTCTCTCTCTCTCTCCCCTCTCCTTGTTCCCTCTCTCCTCCCTCCGTTCCTTCTCTCTCTCTGCTTTTTTCCCTCCTTTTCTTCCCCCTCCCACTCTCCTCCCCTTTCTCCTCCCTCCTTCTCTCTCTCTCCCCACTGTCTCCTCCCCCTCCGCGCTCTCTCTCCTCCCCTCTGTTTCTTTTATCCTCCCTCTCTCCTCCCTCTTTCACTTCAGTCTGCCGCTCTGTTGAAGTCACTCTCTCCATCCGAACGTCTGCGGATTTTATTTCGTCAAATTTACCCCGAAATCAGGTAAAAATTCAAAACTTTTTCAAAATGGTGTTTGTAAATTTTGATTTGCTTCACATATAAATACAGCACATTTTTATGAATATTTCAGAATGTGTCACCCTGGATATTTTATTAAAGCTACAGTGTGGAACTTTTATGCCTAAAAAATCAGACAAAATAAAAGTTTTTTGGGTTTTTTTTTTTAGTTTTTTTTTTAGTTCCTTTGCCTATAATTCCACAGTATCAGGTAAAACGTATCTATGTCCATGGGGAATGTTCCGAAGTATGGTTTAAACTTTCTGTTTCCATGGAATCGAGCGGGTGAAGTGCCTCCGGAAAGTTACACACTGTGGCTTTACAATATATCAGGGTTATATAATGTTTTTTTTCGTTAAACTTTAACACATCTGAGTGATTTGGATTCCGTCGTTTCCGGCCTGGTGAACTGTTCAATTAGTTACTTAAAGCTGAAACACGTAACTTTTCTAGTGGAGTGTTTGCCACCTGCTCGTCTCCATGGAGATGTTATTTCTCCACCTGGAATGTTCCGCAGTATTAAACTTGCCTCTCCTGCGTTTATCCAGTGACAGATGTTTTTATTGCTCCAGAGAGTTCGGCGTCATTTTAAAGTTCCACTATGTAACTTTTCTGGTGGAGGGTCCGCCACCTGCTTGTTTCCATGGAGAATGTTTCGTACAAGGGCTTTAATTTTATCTAGCGCCGTAGAAAAAGGAGTCAGATCTGCGGAGAGGCGACCCCGCTCACAGTAAGAATTCATGTTTTTCAGGCCATTTTTTTTTTTTTTTAGCAACAAAAACACCTGTATTAAACAAAATACTAGACAGATATGTTTAATGCCACACTGTGGAACCTGCAGAGATACACCAGAAAAGTTACACAGTGCGGCTTTACACATGTAGGTGATTATAGGCAGTGATCACAAAGCACATCTCCCTCTAAGTCGATGCTGATTTCATAGCGTTAAGCTTCAGTTGTTCAGCGTTAGCTTCACTGCTGCCGCTCAGACGGACACTTCTGGTGTGTTTGCTCAAAGGCACAAAGGCAAAAGCATTTCCTGTTGGAGTCAAACCCACCTCGACCCAGTGGAGTCTGGAATGTGATCCGTGCACCGGAGTCTAGAGCCCAGAGCAGCAAAACTAATCTGACCGATGATACTGCAACAGTACTGCACTTTTGAATCAAATACTACGTCTCAGAGTGTAGTTTTCAGACCACATACTTTTACTGTAATATATGGTACAGTGTAACAGAGTACTTTTACTTGAGTAATATATTGTGCAGTGTAACAGAGTACTTTTACTTGTACAGCGTAACAGAGTACTTTTACTTGAGTAATATATGGTACAATATGATGAGTACTTTTACTTGAGTAATATATGGCACAATATGACAGAGTACTTTTACTTTAGTAATACATGGTACAGTGTAACAGAGTACTGTTACTTGTACAGTGTAACAGAGTACTGTTACTTGTACAGTGTAACAGAGTACTTTTACTTGTACAGTGTAACAGAGTACTGTTACTTGTACAGTGTAACAGAGTACTGTTACTTGTACAGTGTAACAGAGTACTGTTACTTGTACAGTGTAACAGAGTACTGTTACTTGTACAGTGTAACAGAGTACTTTTACTCGTACAGTGTAACAGAGTACTTTTACTCGTACAGTGTAACAGAGTACTTTTACTCGTACAGTGTAACAGAGTACTTTTACTCGTACAGTGTAACAGAGTACTTTTACTCGTACAGTGTAACAGAGTACTTTTACTCGTACAGTGTAACAGAGTACTTTTACTCGTACAGTGTAACAGAGTACTTTTACTCGTACAGTGTAACAGAGTACTTTTACTTGTACAGTGTAACAGAGTACTTTTACTCGAGTAAAAGTTGTGGTTCCTCTTTCCTCTGTGAGTCAGTCTAAAGTGGCTTGAGTTTTATGTAACAGTATGAAATGATCTGAACATGTTTGTTTCTTGCAGCTCCTTCGGATGTGATTTAGTTTGTCTCGTTTTTGTGTCTGTTTGAAAATACCACATTTTGTGATTTATTTCATGTTTTGTTTTTCAAATAACTTCAAATAAATGACATTTTTAGCTGAGCCGCTTTAACACATCTGAGTGATTTGAATTCAGTCGTTTCCAGCCTGGTGAACTCTTCAATTAGTTACTTAAAGCTGAACTACGGAACTTTTCTGGTGGAGTGTTTGCCACCTGCTCGTCTCCATGGAGATGTTATTTCTCCGCCTGGAATGTTCCGCAGTATTAAACTTGCCTCTCCTGCGTTTATCCAGTGACAGATGTTTTTTATTGCTCCTAAATCTCACTTGTTTCCATGGAGATAGACAAGTTTAATGTCCGTGAACATTTCAGGTAAATCAGTAACATCGCCACGGAGACAAGCAGAAAAGTGACATAGTGAACCTTTAATGTGGTAGTTGTTTTTGCTGCTCTGCGCCAAATCTCCTGCGGCCTCTCTGTGAACAAGTACCCACCTGTTCATCGGGCGTAACCCTGGAGCCGTGAGTCGCGTAAAATCAGCTAAGTTAAACTCTGTGTTCTGTTTCATAATGATGTTCTTTATGTTGATGAGACGCTCAGTTCATTTGCATTTATTATATCAGCTCCTGGTGTGTGTGTGTGTGTGTTTGTGTGTGTGTGTGTGTGTTTGTGTGTGTGTGTGTGTGTACACTTCAGTTTGGTTCATTTTTCATTCTTTATTCCCTGAACATAAACAGCACAGACTTAATCTTTGTCATTTAACACAAAAAATCGTGAAATATCTTTCTCCAAAGTGTCCCGTCTGCTCCAAACATAGACTGTGTATGTAAATGGTCGTAGCTAACCCGTTAGCCGCCGCGTTCCAAATAGGAAGTGATCATGGCCGCGCTTCTGGCTCCATCGACTCTGGCTCCAGTTCACTTTCTATTGAAAAACCGTGGCCCCTCTCTCTGTAACTGCTGCTGTCAGACTCGTCATTTTGGTCTTAAAACGTTCGTATTAACCCTCTACATGATCCTGGTGTTTTTATTTCGCTATTGTGTCTGTAAATCAAGATATGAATGTTAATAACTGACAAATCAGGCGCCTTCTTTCCCCAAGGTCACTCCCGCTAGCGTTAGCGACAGGTTTGATTGCGTTACAAACACCCAAACTGATCACTGACCATTCCACACGACTGAGCCAAAAATCTCAAATTTAGAGATATTTGTTTAAAATGTTTGCTGTAGTTTACCGGCAAAAACGTAAGAAAAAAATGTATTACACGTTTTTCGTCATGTAATGTTTTCATATAAAAATCAGGCATTTTGTGTGTGAAAACCATAAACTGTACATACACTGCCTGGCCAAAAAAAAAGTCACCACCAAAAAAAAAACGGTCACACACTCTAATATTTCGTCGGACGCCTTTAGCTTTGATTACGACATTCGCTGTCTCGATGAGCTTCTGCAACATCACAAGATTTATTTCCATCCAGTGTTGCATTAATTTATCACCGAGATCTTGCGTTGATGATGGTGGAGTCTGACGCTGCCCAAAACCTTCTCCAGCACATCCCAAAGATTCTCAATGGGGTTAAGGTCTGGACTCTGTGGTGGCCAATCCATGTGTGAAAATGATGTCTCATGCTCCTGAGCCGCTCTTTCACAATTTGAGCCCGATGAATCCTGGCATTGTCATCTTGGAATATGCCCGTGCCAAGAAAAAATCCATTGATGGAATAACCTGGTCATTCAGTATGTTCAGGTGGTCAGCTGACCTCATTCTTTGAGCACAGACTGTTGCTGAATCTGCAGTAATTATCCAATAGGAGGCTCCAGTTTGCTTAGTTAAATCCAGGTGGCGACTTTTTTTTTTTGGCCAAGCAGTGCATAAATGGACATCGCTCCGGACTGGCTCTTTGGTTGCTATGATACTTGTGGTTGAAATTCCAAATGTGGTACTCACGTCTATGGTGAAAACGGTTTTTATGTTTACTACTTTCTACATTTTAAATACATACAGAAGACATCAAATATATAAGGCACGAAATACGGAAAGTAACTCAACAAATATTTAAAAATTTTAATTCAAATCCTCAAAGTCTCCTCCCTTTGCTTCGTCGACAGAGCTGCAAACCCTTGGCGTTCTCTCAGCGAGCTTCATGATGAAGTCCCTGAAATGGTTTTCACTTCACAGTTGTGCCGCGTCAGGGTCAAGAAATGCCAAAAGTGCAAAACGAGGTTCAAAGCAAAGGGTGAAGGTTATTTTAAAAAAAGATCTAAAACAAGTTGTGAGTTATTTTGTTTACTACATTCCACATGTGTTCATTCATAGTTTTGATGCCTTCAAGTGAGTCAAGTCAAGTTCTTCAGTGAGAATCTATGATGTACATAATCATGGAAAACGTTCGACTGGTTCTGTATAAATCTCAAAAATGGGTGGAGCCACGTTTAAATTTCTCGCTTCTTTTTGTTGACGTTAGATATAAAAACGACAGAGGGGAGTTTGGGTGTCTCATGTACTTGTGTAAACTAGATCTGAAAATGGACCTAGAAATTCAAATTTAAAACTCAGGCTAAAACTCAGGCTTGGAAATAGATATCAAGAAATCCTTCGGTACATTTCGTGAAAATCTTGTTAATTTCGAGATTGTGAAGTTTGGTTTGTGTAGGTGAAACTTTAAGGTGTGATTCTTCAGTTTCTTTGGAGGAACTGTATTTGGAGAAAACGGCCTTGGTCGTTAAAATGTCCCATAAACTCTGACTCTATGGTTCCTCTTTCAGATATGATTCAGAATTTTAGTCTAATTTTTGCGTCTCTCTTTTGAAAATAGAAAGAGTTTTGCCTGTAGCGCCCCCTCTTAAAACGATATGAACTGCGTAATTGCGTCTGCGGTTTTTCTTTCGCTCCTCTGACGTAACAGGCTTTTTTAGAACTGGGTTAAATGGAACTTCTTGCCCTCAGGTTTAAGCCTTCGGGAGGACGGCGTATTTACTCAGACTAAACCTGGACTAGACCGTGTCCTGTACGGTAAACACTGACCCCTGCAAAATATACTGGATTTGTTTTAGCGCCTCCTACTGTTTGTTGTTTGGACTTTTGTATGTGTGAATGAATTAATCTGGGTTTGCTGAATTGATGTGACAATGTACAATGATCTACTACTACTACCACTACTACTAGTGCTACTACTACTATTACTACTACCACCACCAATGCTACCACTACCACTACCACTACCACTACCACTACTACTACTACTACTACTACTACTACAATACCACTGTGTGACAAAGTGGGCCTTTGTCCCTTTAATCTTATCCTAATTTTGTTTACATTCACACATTTGTTCATTCCCTATAATTTTTCAATATTCAACTAAATAGCATAACTATCCTGGGTTTGTTTTGTTTAGTTTGTTAGTTTACCTTTTAATTTAAACACAACACTTACACTTGTTACTTTAAAGAGATTTTATTTGGTTACATTTAGTCAGTTCAGTTCAACACCTGCATCTAATCTCACCTGAATCTCCACATGGTCCAGACAAAGAGGGGGCGTGGCCTATGTCGGCCATTTTTAAAGGCTCGGGTGTGGTCGTGGGCCGGACCATGTGGAGGGGAGAACCGGTTTAAGTTTTCTTTTGTTCTAATGTGTTTATGCATTTTGTTTCAATGTTTAAGTGTTTATAGTTTATTTTTAAACACTTTGAATTAAGGGACTTGGGCCCTGAGAAGAGATCTGGCTGAAGTTATACCCACAGCACCTGCGAAGATTATGGTATATGCCTGGGGGAGGTGCTTCCTGCTTAGGAGGGTATATAAGCAGTGCAAGTCAGATAGTCAGGGAGAACATCAAGAGAACATCAGTGTAGCTGTGTACATGTGGGTTTGTCCTTAGTTTCTTAATTTCCTGTTGCTTTTTGCTTAAGTTGAGCACAGTTATTTTTTGTAAATATGTATTATTTTTCCACGCATTACCACGGTGATTGAAATAAATGTTGATGATTGGGGAATTTGTCTCCGTCTGCCTCCTACTTCGACCACATTGGCCGACTTCCCCACACACTGCTGCTACTACTACTACTACTACTAATACTACTGCTACAACAATACTACTGCTACTACTACCACTATTACTACTGCTACTACTACCATCAATACCACTACTATGTCTGTGTGTCCCTCAGTCGTCCAGGTCTGATCCATAGAAAAATGTAAAATCTGTCAACACGGAAACTAACACACCTGTTTGCAGTTTCTGTTTGTGGGCAAATTTTTCTTTTAATACTACTACTACTACTACTACTACTAGGCCCATCCTGCTGCTCTATTTCAGGCTGCTTCTTCTCTATTGTCCTCAGTGTTGTTCTGTCCCATTGTTTCGTGTGGGCTTTGGTGCGGTCTACTTCCTGGTTCCTGCTCAGATCTCGGACCTGAGTCTCTGGAGTTTAAAGTGGCATTGGCTTCTTCTCCTTTGTTGAAATGTTCATCGTGAAATGTTCTACTCGGAGAGACGCATTTAGACGAAGGACGTTGCTTCATGACAAAAAAGTAGAAGAGTAGAAGTTTCCCCAAATACTTTTTACTCTTTCAGTTTTTGGACACTGTGCCCACAATAACTTAAAAAAAGCCAAACTCTCAAAACAACGCGGTTTTAAAACAAAGCTTTAAAAGGCAAAGTGCGTCTGACAGTTGGAAACAGAAATGACTGAACGGAGAAGGTATTTTAAAAATGCAGTTTGTCTTTGAAATCCAAAAGTCAGAAGAAGTTTGGACAGAATGAGGTAACTTGAGTAAACCTTGAGTAAAATGGCTCAACTGAGATTTATCTTTAAAAAGGCTGTATTTACTTTTGTGGTTGAAATGATTTGAATTAAAAATGTGAATTTCTTTTGATGGTTTGGTTTAAATCAGACCTTTTCTAGATGTTTTCTTCTCATTTACCTTCTTTATCTCTCTGTATGTTTTTTGAATCCATTTTGTGTTTTTTCTTCACTTTTCAGATGATTTTAAGACTTAACTCTCTCAGGCATTTGGAGAAAAAATATACAGGACATTTAAATTAATTCATTTAAAAAACGTAAAACTAAACTGGATCAATACAAGATCAAATATATAGTTTACTAAGAGTCACATTTTGGGGACTAATTTAGAACAAAAAGCAGCTTTGATATGGACTAAACCAGGACTAAACCA
>KN473562.1:4482-91627 GCA_000787095.1 Periophthalmodon schlosseri
ACTAAAGAGAAAAGGACTTCTATAATGTCATTTGTAAATGACCTGGAGGATTATTGTTGAATAGAGATAGAGAGTAGTAGTTTTGTGTGTAATTCCCTCATGTTTATTCTGTGCAACTAAAAAAAACACAATTCTCACACTATTCTGCTAATTGGTCCATTAAGTGGGACAATGCTTCCAATGCACCTGGTGTTACATGTTCCTTAATGAGACTTTAGACATCACAATGCTACACTTTTTTTTTTTTAATGTGAAAGTTTACCAAAGATCGTGGCCTCTCTTCTCTCACGTCAGTTTTTCAGAGAAGAGTTCCAATCACGCAGCTACAGCAGCAGCTGGGACGTGTCCACTGCTCAGATGGATTCGGATAAATCAACATGCGTGTGACTGAACACATGTTGTGGAAAGTCTGACTTGAGCCTGGTTTGACAACAGCTCTGGAGTGAATCAAACATTTTCAAAATTCCAGTGCTTTAGATCAGTTTGACAAGAGTAAGTGTTTGAAATAAATCTCTCTAATAACTTTCCATGAGAAAGCCCAAAACCATTTGATTCCAGTGTCTCTGATGTGCTCCTCAAAGTGATCCACTGTAGAAGACTTTCTGAATTAACTTCAGAGAAAGAGCTGGGTAAACAATAATAGAAAACAATATTTAATCACACACTTGTGTTCATGCCTGCACATCAGAAGAGCTGTTGTCTCTGTGGTGGAGCATGAGGCCTACTTCAAATGCAGATCACTTTAATTGACACGCTGCTTCATCTTCACAATACTGTTGACAATTCGCTATTCATGAGGATAATAATGACACATACTCACTGGGTCCAGTGAGCCCACACTGTGTGGATGCTGCTCTATCAGAGTGTACACAACACACTGTGATGATGGTTAGGCAACTGTTTGATGAAGATGAAGTCAGTAGCTCCAAAATGCTTTCAAATGTATTCTCAGCACTAATTTAATGGGTCATCACTTTCACAGCATTGCATTGTGTTTCGTTGAACTTAAACTTAGCTGTTAACCTGCTCACCCCACCATAACTTTGTATAACTGTCACAATGTTTACATTTACAGAGAAGTCCGAGTGTGCTAACCAACTGAATTCAAATAGTCTTTGCCACAAAAACTCTTGTCCCAGTCTACATGCAGGCCAAAGAACTGAATAGTTGCAAACTGTGGGCTATGAGACGTTCAGGGCTGTGTAGTAATTTAGCGATAGCACTGTGCAGCGAAAAAAAATGGCTATCATACATATAACCATACTTTAGGTAGAAATAGATACATGGCATCTCATTTGCAAGCAAATGACTTTCAGAGATGCTATGGACTGCGATACTCACAAGTTATTTGTTCTCCACAGCATAAGTAGGCTGTACATTGAAGCTCCGGTAAGTTTCATGTTCACCTAGCGGACCAAAACAAAGCAACATGTGCTGAAGAGGTGGAGAGGCCATAGTTTGTCATCTCTGCTGCTCTAAAATGAGTGAGTACACATGCAAACACATGTCTATTATTTTCTTGTCTGTTTTTTTACCCCATGCAGCTGTGCCTCAGCTAGTCTGCGCCTAATGCAAACAGACAGAGTGGCTACATGCAGCAGGTATCCAAGTACATTCTCCTGCTTCTCCAGATGTGTCATTGGGATCTTTGAAATTTGATTCACGACACCTCAATCATAGTTCCCAGGTTTATAAGCATTTAAAAAAATCTGTTTAGATTGGACTCGGCCACTTGTCCAATTTTCCTGGCCTGCATGTAAACGTGTGTGTGTTTGATCCCAGATGTTGTGCAGGGCAAATGAGTTGAGCCACTGGAACTGCTTCTAAACCCATTTATAGATGATGCAGTAGGTTACAACACAATAGCAAGCACCACAAGTATAAGGGTCACATTGAAAAAATAAACGATGCGGGCGTCATGACAATAAAGTAAAGTAACATTTCGACCTTAAAGTCGTAATTTTATGAGAATAAAGTTATAGCCAAAAAAAGATGTAATTTTACCAAAAATAAAGTCAACATTTATTTATTTATTAGTCAACGCCGAATCAAAGCGAATGCAGACTGCAAAAGACTGGTACTTGGATGAGTTAAAAGCTTACATAAGTGCCCATGAAGGACAAAGTCAAACTTTGAAATGCTGACATTTTACTCATCCCATATGTTTGTAAGTTGTTAGACAGATCGCCACCGCAGTTGAGCTGCTGCCTCTCCACTCGTATGCATCAATCACAAACTGTTGAATGAGGTGGGCTACATTTTCTTCCTTGGAAAAAGCCTGCAGAGCTTGGCACTCCATGGGGCTCATTGGGCAGGACATAAGCTCTGCTCCGAACCACAAACAGGAGTCTCAGTGCGATCTTTACCCGTACTCCGCTCTACTTAGCGTCGCTTCTCTACTATTCTAAACGTGGGCACTTTGCACACAATCATCCTTCAAAGATGTGCTCATTGTGGATATCTTCAGCGCCTTTTTATGGGCTTGTGTAGCTGTGCACACTGGGCAGCCCTGGTTTTAAACACAGATTATAATGTAGCCTAGTTCCTATTGCCACTGCGCTCTCCTGTTTCTATCTCCAAATGTGTATAGTTTAGTCCAATACACAGAGCAGAAACTGGTTTTAATTTCTGATCTCAAATTCTTTATGTGGAATCAACCACAGTACAAAGTACAGGGTCTGGAGCATTGCGTCCACCTCGTATCCATGGATGTTCCAAGTAGACTGCGTAAACATGAGCTGCCACTGCCTGGTTGCGCATGGCTCCACAAGCCCATGAAAATTGCGCCAAGACTTCTACACCTGAATTTGGTTGTGGATCAGAGCACAGTCGGTGTTCTGCCCAGGAGAACTCAGATACACACAGAGGCTCATGGGGTTCATTCCCGGGGAAATGATTCAATGGTAGGCCAGCAATATAAAGTTCTACGTCCATCATATGTAGTTTTTTATTTAAGCTTTTAACTCAAATAAGCGCCATTCTTTTGCACTCTGGTCGTGGTGGCAAATTACTCTTATGCGTTTTGACATTGATGTCGGCCCCTAAATCTGATAAATTTGATAATAAAATTATGTGTTTACTTTGACTATGACTTTATTCTCATAAAACTACGACTTTAATATTGAAATGTTATTTTATTCTTGTCATGCCGCATAATACATTTTTTTAATGTGACCCCTATACTCCGTCGTACTATACAGATGATACTGTTGGTGCTTAATTTTACAGGAAAAACTGGAACATGTTCCTCCTCACTTCTCCATTTGTCACTACGAATGCAACTGAATTGCTGCGATATCATATCGTCAAATGTTTTACAGTAATATCAGGGGTTGTCACATTAAATTGAAACTCCCTTGCTTAAAGTCATTGCATAGACCATAATCCTTTGCTCCTTTTCAGTGCCGACTACATGAAGAAATAACTGTTATTAAGCACTTTTAAATTGTAATTCTTTGGATTATGACAGTAATGATTCACACTAAGTTCTTGACAAGGTTTTTAAAAAGAAAAAAGTAGCATGTCCACAGTTCTGTTAGCCTTCATAATATTGCAATAAATATTGTACCATGAGATTTGTTTATTATTACATCTCTATTTGTTATCATGATTTTTAAAAGTAGTACAATTTAGTGTAAATAGCATATAAATTGCAAAAATATAAGCTGTATTCGATACTTCGGTTCAGAGACTTGAAATGACTTGAAGTTCAGAGCAGAGGACTTGGACTCGACTTGCACTTGTGCGCCACTGACTTGGAACTCGACTTGGACTTGTCTGTCTTTGACTTAGGACTTGACTTAGACTTGAGGTCATAGACTTGAGACTTGCAAAACAAGGACTTGGTCCTACCTCTGGTAATTTTTATAATGCTTTTGCGTACGTAATTGCATCATGTGACTGCCATCACTATTAATACCACCTGTTACCTGGTCCTCTCTACTGCTTGCCCTGATGAAGACCATATGAAGATTGAAACGTGTTGGTATGTCCTTTAATAAATGATTTTTACTTAACATTAAAGTGCCTCAGTGCAATTCTCTCTTTTTGACGTCAATAGGTTTTTGATTTATTGTTTTTCTTTCCTTTTTTTTTAACAGACGTGAGAGAAATCAAAAATAATTTAGGTTTCTGTGTGAGACAGAACAGCAAATGTTGTACAGACACTTTCACCTGTCAGGAGTTGAAAAGCAGTGAAGAACTTTCCCTGCAGTACTCGATACACTTGGTGGTTTGTTTTGACAAGTCTTTCTGTACCCGGTGCTGTGAGTCACTCGTCTGTTCAGGGTGACCGATCAGCAGCTAAGTGTTCTGGAGGCTGTTACCATCAGCAGTGCCCCTCAGTTCTGCTCCATCAAATCTCTGCTTTACTACAAGACGTCTGCTGGTACATTTGTTCTACACACAGCACACGCGACAGAAATTCATTTTGTGTTCTGGGAAAACATCAAAGCAATTACTTACTGTCTATGTTTCCAACGTCAGCATACCTTCAAAGATTTATCTCTCAGATTTTTTCATTTGAATTATAAGAAAATGCGATATTTTGTATTTATTATATGTTTTTTGGCAAATTAAAAGTCTTGAATAATTATTGTAAAAGGTGTGAGTGTGAGTGTTTTATCAGAGAATGATGTCTTAATGTGAGACCTAGTTCTAGTTGCTGGCACACTGCTGTTTGGCTCAGGTTTGACTGTGTAATCAGTGTTTCTGACCGTGTTGTAAATGCTTTCATTGCTGTTAGTCTCCAGAATGTGTATCTCAGCTAGGGGCTATAAACACTCCAGCGCTTTACAACATGCAATGTTTGGAGATGGACAGCATTAATGGGCTAGATGTTCGGAGAGTAACGGGATTTAAGCCATGGCAGGTGCCTGAGCCCGGCTGCACAAGAGCACTGCTGTCCGGGCTTTGTAGACATGATAACCACAGATGTGTAGCCAGAGCAGATGGCACGTTCAGAAGACAGAGACTCAGAGAGAGAAACTGGAGACACATGGATAAAGACGTACCAAGCCAGACTGGAAGACGGACAAGGCTGTACTAAACCATGTGAGCATTGCCATGAGTGCCTGACATTTAGCATGGCTCTCCACTGACTCGGTGTGCAAGGCTAAAAACAGGCCTGCAGGCTGTGAGGGACAATGGCTGTCTTCTGCTTTCACCAGCATCAAAAAGATATGTGGAGATAACACATTATGCAGCGGCTGTCAGAAGTATACAGTGCAAATGTGTGGCGATAGCTTGAGTGAGCCAGGCTTAAAGACCATTCCTTTAACAAATGGGTCTTGTTCAATTTTCCTCACCCACCACTGCTACGTATCTGCTGTATAATTTGTCTAGAGTAAAGCAATGCATGAATGTGAAAAAATCCTCTTTGTAGCCTGTACTTTTCCTACATCTGGCTGTGTGCCATTGTATAACAATGGGACAAAGAGAATATGAGATGAAAGTATTACAGTGACTTAAATAGCACTGCCGTCTTATGAAATAGAAAAGCGAGAGGCAGAAAGAGAAAGTAATAGAGTTACTCAATTAGGCTAAAGGTTTCCCATTACTCTTCTAAAGACAAGGACTTCAAACCTGAGAGGTCATCATACCACACAGGCAGAGTAGAGATATGTATAGTCTTGTTTCCAGTGGTTCACTTTAGAGCGGATCGCTACAGACTGAAAGTGTTTCTTCTGCCTCAGTGAACCGTACCAGGCCGTAAGAGGGGTCCTAAAGGAACTACAGGAGGTACTACTTCCCAAAGAAGCCTAGCCCTGATCGATTCCAGGTTCATTTAAGCTAAAGAGATTTGATTTTCACAGATTCTGGCAAAAATAAGATAGCAAAAAGCAGATATAAAAAGAATATAATAATAATTTCTCAACAAAAGCTGACTTGATCTTTTGATAAACTGTTGTATTTCCAGTAACGGCAACGTATATGTTGATCCAACATGCTTAGCAAAACAAAACTAGTGGATGTTAACAACTGTAGTTTTTTACTGTTTATCAACATCAAGATTGAAAATATTATATTTCCAGTGCATAATGCATCTAACATTAGCCAAACCCAATGTGTTACATAAAGAGATGTTAAAATGCATTGGAGGCACAGAGAAGTGAAATAAATGCAGCAAAAGCTGAGAATAAAGTATACCTAGGGAAGTACTTCCAGTACTGTAGCTTTACTCAAACTTCACAGTACCACAAACCTAAAATTACTGAACTTTTTTTGTTGAGATTGGCCTTATAATTAAAACCATTCAGGTATGATTTTTTCAGGTTATGTTTGGGTGTAGTCAGTTGCTCACATAGCAGGTCCTAGACCCAGAGTCAATCTTGAGAGATGAGGGTGATCAGCCAAGCTGAGCCTATCATAGCTGAGAGGGGCAATGGAGGTAGCTGGTGCCGGTGAGGCATCAGGGGTAGGCTTCCAGGTGGAATCTTTGCTATAGCTTCATTATTTGTATTAGTGATAATATGTTCTGTTTGTCCGTCTCAAACTATTTAAAGACATGCAGAAATATAACTATAAATTACCTGCTTGAGAATAAAAGCTAAATCTTACTCACAGTGTGCTACTAATGGAAATTAAATTAATTTTTAAATCCACAACCGTTAACAGCAGCAATACTATAAAGACATGATACGGCAAAACCACATAGCTAGACAGGACTACTACTTTAGCCATCTCCACTTTAAACAGAATTCTATTGAAAGGGAGCTACATTAAATATTATATTTCAGACCAATTTGTCTTCAAAAGGGGCAAAAGGACCCATTATGTGTGCTGGGCTCTTCCTTGTCTCTTAGAAAGAGATGTTAGTCATGGCTGCTTATCTCACAACCTTATGAGCACAGGATTAGAAGATCAAAGGCTGAGCTAAGTTTAACATTATAGAAAAAGTAAGCTCCTATCTTCAGATGTGCCTTTTATCCCAGCTCAGTGCTTAGATCAAAATGTGGAAAATTCATATTCATTTCAGCCAGAATCCAATGTGAAATTTATATCAGCTGTTCCTATCTAGGGTGAGAGTAGATCTACCACTGTTCTATTTCAAAGTGGACCCTGTTGATTGCACAGCCTTTAAAAGTACTGCAAACAAACACTGTTGAAGAATGCTAAATTAAATAAAAAAACTAGATAATGTTTTGAAAGGAGATGTATTATGTAAAATTGACTTTATTGAGCAATTAACCAGGCTGTAATGGTGTTCCCTCAAGCTTACTCAAAGCTGTGTTTCAATTGAACAAGTTCAGAGATGGTTTATGGGCTTAAAAACTGTATAGAAGAAGTCCAGATTTTTACCTGTGATGCAACAAAATGCAAACTGAGCATTTTTAAATTTTCACAGAAGACAACTTCAGCTGGAATAATTAAAGAACAGTGCTTGAAGCAAACAATAAATACAATGGTTAAAAGCTCAAAAAAGTCCAGTTTGAATTTGATGCACTTGCTCTTACTGGCTGTCCTTGTGGCTCCATGCCTTTTGGCCTCTGTAATGTGAGGGACCAGTATTCTCTATACTTGTTCTGGTCTGAGACTTTTCAGCTCAGATCAGGAGAGATAAGAAGCAGGCGAAAATATGTTTGCAATTATCCTCTGTCTCTTCAGTGCCTCACATCTGGTCTGCCTTTGGAGGACAGACATACCAACACAAGTGTGCAGGCCAAAACCCATAAAAGACCTTTGTGGGTGTTTTATCATACCAAGCATTCAGATGCCATCCTTTGTGTCCTGCTCTGCTTCATACACCAAATGTTTCTGTAACATTGTGAAATGTGCAAAGAGGCACTGTAGTGTGTTTGAGTTATCACTAAGTCAAGACAAAATGTGAAAAAAATACATTGTTTATTAACATCAAAACATGGTGTGTATAGGTGGTTATAGTTATTTTTATTATATTTATTAGTTTGGTTAAGTGACCAAGGATTGATGGCTATGGTAATCATAATTTAGGACCAGAATTGAGTTTCTGACACGTTTCTGTTCCCAAATTCAAGTTATTTTAAGCTACAACCCTAAATCTTGTAATGGGGTGCAGGTGATTTTTTTTTTTTTTCTAAAATATGAGCATAACATACAATGTGTACAGTTTACATAATCAGTCACATATTGATGGTGCACTATGTGTAACTTTTCAAGTGGAGGGTTTGCCATCTGCATGCCTCCACCTGAAAACTTTAACAGTATGGCATTAAACTTATCTGTTGCCATGGAGACAAACAGGTGATGCCATCAAAGCAAGTTACAGGTCAGGTCTGTGGAGAGACAACCCCACTAACAGTAATAATGCATTTTGTTCAATGTATTTTTTAGCTATAAAAATACCTGAAGTTTAATAAATGCAAGATAGCTCAGTTCAATGTCATACAGTGGACCACTCCAGGCAAATCAAGAATATCTCATGAAGACCAGCAGGTTACACAGAGCACATATAATTATATACTGCAATGTATGATAGAAATTTTTATTTCAGTTTTAAAAAAAGACTGGGCGACCTGTGCTGAGGGTTCAGGGAGGATGCTGTAGTGTGAGTGAGCAAAGGAAGAGCAGGGAGACAGGCCTGGCTGGAAATCATTAGAGCTTGTTAGTGTCCCCGCTGCCTGGGGCCTATAAAGGGGCTTCCAATCGGGGGGCTCCTCTCTGATCCGCCTGAGAGCAAAGGCACATGTAAAAGGCAAGGCAGTGGGCCCAGATCAGGCTGCGAGGAGGGTGCACGGGGTCAGCCGTATGTACAGTAGACTCGCTCCCGGCAGATCGGCAAATGCCACTTTCTTCAGCCCTATGCCCCACGGCCATTAGACAGTTTAGCTGGAAAAGGGCTGGTAAAATATACATCTGTTCAGTGTCAGCTATATGCAGTTCTGCTCCGTCTGCATGCCGCCGCCAGTCGATTCAATATTTAAATCATCCGTCTCCACAAGGCTTTGATGTCAGCTGCTAACGAGAGCTGTCTGTAGCATTGACGGGACTGTGGACGGAGCTGCTGTTTACCGTCAGTGACGTTCAAATCCGGCTCTTTTTCTCATTTCATCCAATGACAGAACTTGTTTGAAAAGAGTTGCTCATATGTGTATTTTTTAGGAAGTCGAATTGCATTTTTGTCACTGGAGAATTTTTGGCAGAATCAAAGTGATAGTTGAATTCATATTACATCACATTTTAGGAACTACATAGCATTGCATCAATATAACATGTGAAGCTTGCTTTAAGTGTGACATCTAATACAAATTCTAATCTGAAATCCTACTTGAAATTATTTTTGTCTCTCTAAATATAATGCATAAATCTCCCATTTTGTTGAAGCATATCGTAAAAAAATTATGGCTCTAAAATGTTATATTTGGCTTTGTTAGTGAGTGGGCTAGTGGGAGGCATTTAAAGGCATGTTTACCATGCAGAGCTGCCCATATTCCCAAAGGGTACACCCTGATCTCTGCTGCTCTACACCTGATGAACTTTGACCTTCCTGCCATCCGATGGTCTTGTTGATCTACTTGATCCAAGATTTCACATCACTGAAAAAATAAAACATTGAAAAAACTTGCATTCTTACTCTACACAGAACTGGAGATAGATAATGCCTTACTGTGAAATATTCCAGGTAAAGCAAAAACATCTCAGTGAAAACAAGCAGGCGGTGGACTGCCGGACTACAGTGCACCTCTAAGGCAAGAAAATTGGACGTCATGAGAGATATTATAGGCTTTAGGACAGTAGCATGCTTAGCAAATATACACCCAAAATCCTTTCATCCTCAACGTAATTGTCCAGATATTACAAAGCTTGCCACCAGTCTATCTTCAATGCAGTGAATGCTCTAATGGCTGACATTACCCCTCCTTTAAGCAAGGCCTGTTACTGAATATCCCGTGGGCCTTAAAGGGAGATTAAAATAAACAGGGCCATAATCACTGGGACCTGCTCCTCTCCGCTGGGCTGCTGACAGAAGGAGCCCTCTCCAGGAAGCAGCCTCAAATCAAAGCTTCCTGCTCGCCACTTGCTGCTTCGCCGATCCGTATCACAACAACAAAACCAGCAGAAACAATTATTTATTCCTTTTGATGTGGGTTTTGAAGTTACCCCACCTCTTCTACTGTGCCCCCTCCTCCCTTCACCCGCCTGTTCCATGCCCAGCCCCTCCAGCTTTGTCTCTCTTTTACTCCCAAGGAAACAAGGTCATGCCAGCTTCTGTATAGGGGAGGTTCAAGTGTACTACAGACTCTTTAAGGAAATAAAGTCAATACATTACCATGCTTTGAAATTACAATTTGCTATTTCCAGTTTTTCCATTATTTTGAATTGTTAATTACTATGGCAACAGTTTTTCATCACTCTGAAATTCATGGATTATATAAACCTTTTTAATAAATGCTTTCATATACTTTTCCATAGAGATGTTACCTTGACTGGAATGTTCTACAGTATAACATTAACCATATCTATCTTAAAAAAAGACAAGCAAATAAATAAAAATATATAAAACTGGATTGGATTGTTTTAATATGATATCAAAACAACTGGAATTGAATGTCAACATGGTGCCTCCCAGTTTTTCAGTGCTACAGCATCTCCTAGAGCTGTGAGTGAATTGGAGCTTCATCAAAGTCCTGACAAGGCACAGATGACCCATATTCTTATCATTGTTGAAAGTTGTTATCTCCTAAATTGATTTAATTGAAGGTCACCTCTAGTACCTCTCGTTTTCAATGGGTGGTGCACGATACCTCTAAAATATAATGTTATTTTAAGCTGTCCTGTGGTTTTGAAGCTCACCCCAGTGATATTCATCTAAAGTCTGGGTGGTTCACATTTCCAGCACTTTTAATAAGTTTGGAGATTCTTGATAAGAAATAAGGTACATTCTTAATGTATTGCCTAATGTAATTTATTAACGCAATGTTATCACTTCGCTTTTGAAATTAGATTATGCATTAAATATACTACGCTTAAAAAATCACTGATGATTTATCCCCCCTTTTATTACTCCCTTAAAAACTGTATAATGCTTTGTCTTTCCCCAGTGATGTTGTGCTTGTTAAGCATTTCATTTTCCATTTTACAAGTGTCTTTAATTTGGGCTTTTTGTCTGACTGGTTTTCAGATTGGCCTGTAATTAAATGTTATTTAATTGCACATCTCAGTGAAACAAGCGTAGGCCAGCTGGAGAAGCACAACATGGCACAATGAGTGTGGAAGTCACATTACAATGCATTTATGGCATAAACTTCAACTCTAGCAAATAAAAATGGCTGTATAGCTAAACATAGAAACCATCATTAACTCATAAGTGGATGTCTCCTTATAATTTCCCATCTTCAGACAGACTTGGCTTGTAGAACTGAGCACACAGTGAAAATAAGGGTCTTTACCAGATCTCCACAGCTCACTGGGTTGTCAGAAAATGTGTTGAAATAAAATGAGCCTACTTTCCCTCAGCAGCGGTTAACAAATCCCCTGGCACTACAGCAGAGCAAAGGGTCTCTAAACTGTGTCTGAACCATGCCTGCTCCATTGAACCTGTCTACGGCGACTGCACAGAGGGTTCATGGGGTCCAACAGGCTACCCACATTAGCTAGCACATGTCAAGTTTAAACAGGTTGAGAGCTGACTTTAGTTTAGACCTTATGCCATTAATGTTGGGGCCACTTTCTCTCATTTCGTATAGTGTGGGTAAAAGCACAAAGAGAATTTTAAGGTACACTATATGTAATGTTTCTAGAGGAGAGTACGCCACCTGCAGGTCTCCATAGAGATGGTATTACTTTGACTGGAATGTTCCACAGTATGGCGTTACCCTACCCCACAGCTTCAAGGATAGGTCTCTATCGTCATCCTGAGAGTCCAACAATTTCCACGTCAACAACCACCACAACCATTCTCGCCTGAAAGTAGATATTTTCCATAACTTTCCATAATATCCCCTCATTAGAATTATGTAGTGCACAATATGAAGATTTATGCACTTGAAATTACTAGAGAATTTAACTAGTTTGTGCAGCTTTATTTCGTAAACCATGAAGACACATTTTTTAGATTGCTGTCATTATGCTGGCATTATATAAAGGTATTAATGAGGCACAGATGTGGCACAATCTGGTATAATAAAGGAAACAATTGAGAAGAAGTTGGATACTCTGAACACAGCGGCTGATGGGCCTGTCTGACACATTGGAGCTCCCTACAACATCAGAGAGAGAGCAATCTTCATCCTTTCCCCATCTTCACTAACTATACCACATACACAGCTGACCATGTAGTGTGGATTAGATAGGAAAGGGCGGCTTTGAAAATAACTTTCTGCGCGTTGGTGTTTTTAGGTAGCACAAAGCAACTGGTGCCAGCATTTACCTGTAGATTCTTTCAAAGGGAGAGCAACGAAAAAGAGGCATACCTGATGTTTTTTGTGTCTATATCCCTTTATCTGTCTTTCATTAGCACCTCGCTCGGCCTCTTAGCGGGGCAGGCGTTGGGGAGACAGTCACTTTCTCCTGCCTGTGATGTTTTTACAGATTACAGAGGGCCTTTGAAGCCAGTGCACTCCTCACTGCCAGGGCTTCAGACAGATTCACGCCATCTGTCAGACGAACGACAAAGTAGTGGAATGACGCTCATACACCCTCTGCTGATCCACACTTTTTGTCTTTTATACTGAACATTTGGACATGGCATGGACACCACATCTGTAATTTGTCACTGAAAGCAGAAAATGGCACAGTCAGAAACACAGCAACGCATCCACGGGGAATAGAGGCCATAATAAACACCCGTGTCGAAATGATGTGCGCTGTTTTGCACCTCTTTAGGTCCTTAGAAATGAACACAAAAAAGTACTTCATTAATGAATCAAGTTGAAGATAGTGAGCAAAATTCACAAAGAACTTGCTTTGCAGATATGGCGCAACAAAAAATAAGGTGTTAGAGTAAAAATAGACTTTGACTTAATACAAAATACAAAATATACAGTATGAATAGATGATCAAATTCAAACTGGGCCGGACATGGAGAGACACAGAAAGACCCCAGCCCAGGAAATGAGTCAGGGACCTCTATGTTGTGAGTGCCACCCAGACAACCACCTTTCCACCAGTATGATTATGTTACAAAATGTGTTGTTTTTTTAGGGGACTGTAAGCTAAAAAGCATGTCTGTTTTGTGACACAAAGCTTGTTTGTGAGACCTGCGTTCACTCCTCTATTCTGTGGAAGTAGACGGGGGGTCCCAGATAAAGCCTTGAAGGGGAGGGGTGAGATTACAGACAGAGCCTTTCCACCTCAAACACTACCTCTCCCTGTGTCGAGATGATAAACTCTCATTGAGTTTGCAAAGACCATTTCCCAGCGGCTATCTTTCAGTTTATATGAACTTTTCAAACGGCTCCAGATCTGACGCAGAATCGTCACCGAGCTCGCAGTCTTTGAACGCGGCTCCCCCGTGTATTTTCTCCACCCCAGGACCACTGTCTTCAGAGGCTCTGGCAGAAGAAAGGCTGGCATCAACAGAAATCACTGGTCCCCACCCCTCAAAGCTCGCCACACCCTTCCCTTCCTCATCCTACCTTCCCGTCCTGTCACACACACTTGGTGAACACAGTTGCTTAAATGAATGTCATGAAAAGACAGGCAAACAGCCCCCAACACGCATTCCCTGCAGAGCCACATGTCAGAATTCTTACTTTATAAAAACACAACTCGCTATAATGAAGCTTTGTGAAAACAGAATAAAACATTGAGCACCTTAAAGGCAAGAGACACACATTTCCCCACAAAAACATAAGCACGCTTAATAAAAAATACATTTGAGTAATTGGATCCAAGTGAAGTGTGACACATTCTACAGCAGGGCTGAGATTGAACTGTCAACCATTTTGTGTGTGGGCAAAAACTCTACCACTGAGCCACTATAGCCACACACTACAAATTACAAAATAGCTGTTGATGTGATGAAATGTTCTATTTGTCTCTGACTTTTGCGCACCTGTCTACTTTTCCATCAACTTACCAATGTCCATTTAAACCCAGTCCGACTTCAGTAGACCAAAAGATGAGAGCATACAAAGATGCGTGTGAGCAGTAAAATTGATCATCAAAGCTTCCTTCAGAAAGTGTTTTGGTTGCAGATAAAAATAGTGGCCACATATAAGACTTTGACTGGGCTGAGTGATTGATGCTCAAAGATGCCTCCGTGACAGACTGGCAGACGCCAGAGAAAAGTGAAGCAGAATGATTGGCTTCTCTTCTTTGATGTCTCTGTCTGACTTAGTGCTGATGGCTGGTTACATCTTCAAACCAGTTGTGCGTTGTCAGTTGTAATGACCCCAAATATTTCATCTATCATATCTGAGAAGCAGGCTGACAACTTCTGGTGAAAACGAATATCTTTTCTATGACCAAAGTAGGCTGTGCAAGTTCACAAAATGTTCTTAGATTCACATGAGATGAAATAGATCGTTTGAGGTTCTATTTGGGCATGAGGTGAGGCCAGAAAGGCTTTTAGTAAGTAGAACATTACTCATGTGCTGTGCTGTCCAAATTACCAGGTCAGATCAGTTGGTAAGTATTTTAGATAGATTACCCAAATCATCCTTGATTGTTTAAATATAATTTGAATGACAATAATACAAATAAAGTGTCAAATTGATGTTTTACCAACTTAACAAATCAACCCAAATATAAACTAGCCTAAAGACTGCTCAACACATTGCCATTGTAAACCATGTGTGGTGATGAGACATCAAAAGCCCAGAGATGCTGCTAGTTTGTGTTTGTTGTGTGTTTGCAGACAGACCAAAGATGCCACATCCCTTCAGCCTGCTGAGTGGGCCTGTTTCCCATGGTTCTGCTGTGATGCTGCTTTTATGTAGAAACCATTGGTCCCTTTGGCCTAGTGACTCTGGATAATAAATTTCATGACATTTGACATTCGTTAGGCATGTTTGGTGCATCGACTAACTGATCTGCTTTAATCTACTGAACCTACAACTTTGTTGGTTGGGGCTGGGATCCCATGGGCCGCATCTGGACTTCAGCTGGCACAGTCGTCCTTAACAGATAGACTTATTTTATGTGCCACTTAACTTAAATGTTAATCAAAGTTTACAACTTTTGTAAATTACAAGCAAAGTGTTGCTGGGCATGGGCTATTTTCACACAAATTATAGTTACAGGGCTTAATTTGTAAATCCACATTTACACGCAAACTTGCAGACTGGATGAACAGGCAGCAGGATCAGGCCAAACAGTTACAAGAACACACAAAAAGCAACACAAGCGTGCCTACTATTCAAACGGCAGGCCTCCCTTTTAGGCTTCTAATAGTAGCCTAACTGTCCAATAATGTCCTATGTTGATGAAATTTTGCACACTTTTTCACAATTTTCTTTTAGGCTATATAGATCCAAAATGCATAGCAAAATTTGAAGATTACAAAAGTCAAACTTCACCCATTTTACATCAACTGAAACAACTGTGTTGTCCTAGAGAGCCTTCAGTGCTCATGTTACAAGCCATTATAGGAGTCTCTTCTGTTCTTTTATTTGAGTGGATATGTCCATCTATTCTGTCCATGTGATGAAAATTGCCTATTTGCAGCCTATTCATTAAAACCATGTGGCCTACTGAAAACGAAATTGGTTTTAATTTAATTGACACCGCACCTTCTATAATATAATCATATTAAGTAAGGAAGATTTGTAATTTCCAAGATTTTGCTTCCGACTAGCGGTAAACAGGAAGTGGCGCATGAATGCTCCTCACCAAAAGATGGCGCTATCCAAAAAGTCATTTTCACTTCAGTGTTTCCGCTTGACTTTCCGAGAAGACCATCCGCCGGGGATCAAAATACAAACAATGGGAAAGAAGCACAAAAAGCACAAATCTGACAAACACGCTCATGAAGGTAAAGAAATAATTACACCATTACATTAGGCAGCATTTAGATCTGCATAGGTTGTGTATTTTCACACTATTTGCGAAAGTATACGTCTGTAGCATCACCATCGAGCGTAACACTGGTATAACACATCCGACTAGTGAGTAGTAAAGCATACGCACGTTTAGTTAATGCGATTTTATAATATAGATTTCCCACGTCTAGCGTTATAGCTCGTAAGAGTTATTTTATTCTGACCGTGGGGGTTAGAGTGTTAGCTTCTATCGTTAGCATTGTTTCGAGCAGATAGCTTTACCGTGGTGTACTGATTCTTTGTTTTTGTCCACAGAGTTCAATGAAAGGCCGCTCAAACTAGTGCTGAAGGTGTCTGGCAATGAAGTGACCACTGGAAGCTCGAGTCGGGACACTTTCTACGATGATCAGTCCACTGACAACGACAAGCCCAACAAGGATAAGAAGAAGAAAAAGAAGAAGGACAAAGACAGGGGCTTTGGTTCACCAGAAGATAAGAGCAAGAAAAAGGTACACCATGACTGTTAAAAATGGCTTCTATTTTTCTCACTGATGTTGAGGAGTATTGATAATATATTTTGTGTCAGATGGCAAAGAAGAGAAAAGTACATGATGGGGATGGAGACGAAGACTCAGAACAATGCAGAACTCCAATACGCTCCGAACTGGATAAACTAGAAGGTAAGCTACATGTTAAATTAAACTCAGCGTTTCCCATTAATTGAGGAGAAAATGGTGGCCTCCTATAGTCTAAAAACAAGAGGAACAAAAATCTTACTTTATGCTTGTTGTATTGCCATAAATATAACAAGCATCTAATCTGTAATCAGTGCTTTTTCCATCATTGGAGGCAATAAGTGACATTTATACATCAAAAAATAAAAAGATTCAAATACAGATTGCTTGTGCCACCAAAGTGTCAATATAATCCTGTAAGAAACACTGAAAACTGTTTTTCACTTTATGCTTCACTTTAGCTGAGAAAGAGCAGACTCCTCTACAGGAAGCCTTGAACCAACTTCTCAGACAGCTTCAAAGGTATTTTGTTTTTCCCATGTTGTCAATATTAAAGAGGAATTAAGTGGGATGAGACTTATTATTGTGTGCATGTTTTTCTAGGAAAGACCCCAGTGCATTTTTCTCATTTCCTGTCACAGACCTTATTGCACCTGGATACTCGACTCTTATCAAGAGGCCTATGGATTTCAGCACAATGAAGGACAAAGTAAAGAAAGAGCAGTACCAATCACTGGATGAACTCAAGGTATTTACTAGTAATGAGACTGGAGCTATTTCAGACTGTTTGTTGGATGTGCTGAATGCTATTCTTTTTTTTATAGGCGGATTTCAAGATCATGTGTGAAAATGCCATGGTTTACAACAAGCCTGAGACAATTTACCACAAAGCTGCACGGAAGCTGCTATACTCTGGAATGAAGATCCTAAGTCAGGTAAAAAATAATTGATTATATTTGGTTAATGCTGCAGAGTTGGGTCCAGAGGGACAGTCTGCTGTGATTGGTCATTCAAAGTGATGAAGTTTAGAAAAATGTTACGTTAGGAAACGGGTTATGGTTAATGTGTTAGCAGCAGTTATTTCAAAAAAGAAGTTTGTCACCTACCAGCCAAAAACAAAATGACAATAGAAGTTTATCTTGGCAATCAGAACTACATCATCCAAATATGCAACAACTGTTATTTAAAACAAATAGTGCACTAAGAAATTTTATGTTTACTATAGATTGTTAATGCTGTATTCCTACCACCATACATTCAGGCATAGTCGAGTTTTTGACATTTTTCTCTTTGTAAAAATTTAACCTGCTTTTTGTGTCAGGACTATGTAATCATTGTATATTGTTTAAATTTACCAACGGTGTTGCATTATCCATGAAACACCATAGAGTGGCAGTAGAGATCTTCACATCAGTTTTAAAGCATTGCCTCATGCTGCACAGTCCTAGTGGAAGACTAACCTGTTATTTTCACTCCACAAAGCCTTTTGGCATGTAGCTTTTCGGAGCCCGGAGTAAAAATAAAATGTTTTGGTTTTCTACAGGAGCGACTGCAGAGCCTGAAGCAAAGCATTGAGTTCATGTCTGGTCTTGACCCTGCTGCCAAACAGTCAGGGAAGTGTGATGAACCCACAGGACTGGACCCGAGCAGAGAGGGAGCCATGACCACAGACAGCAGCGAGAGCTCCCAGGCTCCAAGCACTCCCAGGTTGTTTATTATAACACAAAATTCACTTAAGACCTGATACCATGGGTGCTGACTTTTTTGAGTTTCAAAGATCTAAAATACAATGGGAATGTGTATTTTTGCTTTCTATGCATTTATAAATTTCCCACCGAAGTAACTATAGCTTTAAAAACAATTTTTGTTTGCTTTTTGCTTTTTTTTGCTATAATTAATTATGCTTAAGGGTCAGTCAAAGCAGTAAACTTTGAAATTTTACATATCGAAATCTGTAATGACAGAAAATTAAATGACGTACAAAAGTAGATTTACTATTTTTTTTCCAAGACGCTTTAGAATGTAAGGAATGCCTATGAGCATGCTGGGTCTTGTTTGCTGCTCTCACGATGCACCTTTCTAACTGCTGTGCTGTTTCCCAGTGATATAACCAAAACCAGGACATAAAAAAGAGAAATGGCCTAGAGATGCCTCTCCTCTCTGTTTTTGTATTCAATAGTCTTCAACCTTGTGTCTCTATAAACGAGATACATTGGTTCACAAGTTGAATTGTGCTTATTGATGTCAGTGAAATGCTTACAGGTAGTTTCTTAGAAGAATTAAAGTCATGCGTAGGCGTTATGTCTCTTCCTACAGTAGTTAGCAGCTCAGTGATTATCAGTATTATTGTTTTTTCTTGTTTTAAATGTGTTTTCACTGCAGACACGACAAGGACTCAAAAGAGGACCCAGCAAAGGCAGAGAAAGAGCTAGAGGAAATCCGCAAGGTCATTGAAGAATCTGGCGGAAAGCTCTCAAACCGAGTGCTGCAATGTGATGTAAGCCACTATCTTGCTTTATTAATTTGTCCTTTTCCCTCTAAGTGCAGAGCAAAGATGTTATGCAACTAGATATACATAAGCAGGAATAATGAAAGCATAGCCTTGAAGATTCAATTTCCATAATGACATGAGAAAGAAAAATTTAACAAAGTTCACCATAGCAGTAATACACCCAGATCAGTGATACTCAAACTTTTTATACCAGTATCACTTCACAAAGTATTTTCTAAATCCTTACTTTTTTTCAGAAACTAATCAGCCCAAATTGTGGTACTACGGTATATCTGGTCCAAACAACGCATGACTAGTTACCTAAAAATAAAAAGGAACAAGTAGGCATCTGTATTATTAGAATTGAATTGTTAATGCGCTCAAGAGGAGTCTAAAAGCCCAGCATAATCTTTTTTAGTGTGATGTTTATTTATTTGAAATCATGTATCAGTCCAGTCCTCATGGAATGATTAAGAATATCATTCAATCCAATCAGAATTCAGAAATGTATCATATTTCTTCTGTAGTTGGAGTTTGCTCGTCAAAAGACTGATGGTTCCACTACTCTGGCTATTCTCAACCCTGCTGATCCAGCAGTGGGTGGTAAGGGGTCCTTTTTTCTAAAACATTCAGGAAAATAGACGATATTTAATACAGATGTTCTTTATTTTTGTTTTTAAAGATGTGGGTTACTGCCCTGTCAAGCTGGGCATGATGTCCAACCGGTTACAAAGTGGTGTCAACTGTCTACAGGGTTTCAGAGAGGACAAAAGGAATAGAATCACTCCAGGTTGCTGCATTTCCTTCCACAGTAATTACAGATGAAATAACGGCAAGTGCTAATGACCTGTGATAATGCATTTTCAGTGTCCTACATGAACTATGGGCCATTTACCTCCTTTGCGCCCACGTATGACTCCAGTTTTGCTAACATCAGTAAAGATGATTCTGACCTCATCTACTCCTTCTATGGAGAGGAGTCCAGTCTGCAGGGCTCAGACAGGTATGTGACCACTATGGCACCCGCCTTAGACGTCATTTAAAACATTCCACAATGATTTCCTGCCAGATGTTGTGTGATGGACTAAACAGACATTTGCAGATGTTTCGCATACTGGGTGGATGATCATTCAAAAGCCATGTTTTTTTGTTTCCACATATTAGTGACTTTGAGCTTAGTGTGAGTATAAGTAAAAGGTATTATTATAGTTTGCAGTGTCTTTGTGACAGCGTGTAGGAGGTGCAGCGGTGGCTTCATTGTGTTTACTGACTTCTCATTGTACTACTTTAACAAAGTAGTTCTTCTGTTTTTTTCCTTCTAGTTCACACAAAACAATAGTGATTTTTCCTTCTTTGTTGCATGCGCATAAAGTCTATCAGAGTTCCTTGCTAAATCCGATGAATATGTGTACAAAATGGCTGACAACATATTGGATGTAATGACAAATGGAGAGCATTCCAAAATCTTGAAGGAGACGGGGCAGGAACAGGTAAATGTTATTATATTCTAGTGCTTTTTTAACCAGTAAGGAATTATACTTTTTGCTGTATTTTGTCTTTTTAGCCTGTGGAAGAACCAACAAATATTGAAGTAGATGACAAAGATGGCATGGAGGTGAGGGATGAAATCTGGGATACTGAAATGTCAATCCATTCTTGTGGGAACCACTTCTTAAAGTATTATTTACCACATTACCACAACAAATTGTTTTATCCTTTTTCAAAACCTCCTACACTAGGTGGAAAAATGGAAGAAAACTTAGCATTATCATTATATATAGTGTTCACAGATGGTTGCTGCATCATCCAGCTGTGCCAACATAATTGCTAGTTAGCAGTGACCCAGTGAGCGATGGAAAAAATGGTTCCCTTCAAAACAGTGTTAGTCATTCAGAGCTGCTATTGGAAGTTTGGGAGGCCTCTATTTTCTTTCTGTGCCCGCTCGCTGTGTGCCTCAATTGGCCCTCAGAGCAGCGGAGGAAATGGGAGTGTAGCCCTTCGTCAGGCGCACAGCAAACCTCTGTGTGCACCCTGGTGCTTGTGGCTGCACTTTGCTCTCATCCCCTTCTCATGTATCACATCTTTTCTTTGTTAGGTTTGACTAGTGGAATGACTAAAGAGCAAGTATAAATGGCTAAGAGGAGTCATGGCACTGTATATTTTCCCTCTGTTTGACAGGTAACAGAATCTGAAGCCCCAAAAATTGAGAACTTGACTGATGAGGAATGCTCTGAAGGTAATGGTGTGACAAAAGCCACCTGTTTCAGCCAATATGTCCCCTGCCTGGTCATTCAGTATTTACTATGTGTTCTTTGTCTTTGCGACAATAGTTCTTCTAATATATGAGACTGGAAAGTGTCTGATTTGTGCTAATGTGTTGCTCTTTCTCTTGGTCACAGAGGTCCTTCACATCCAGCAGAAACTGGATGAGACTACAAAGCTACTGCGTGACTTACAAGAAGCCCAGAAGGAGCGTCTAAGCACTAAGCAGCCACCTAATACAATCTGCCTTTTGGCCCCAACCACCAAGGAGCTGGAGCTGGGTAAGAGCCCAGCTTTATACTCAGGGCCAGCTGTAGACCCCTTGCCAGGGGTGCCCAAAATGCGTCTCCCGGGCTAAACTTGGCCCTTCAAGTGGGGTTTTCTGGTTTGCAAGGGAGTGCTGAAGATTTTTTAATACAATTTTGCATTAATAATTGGGCAGAGGCCAAACCAGTCCATCCACACAAAAGGAACAACAGTTTAAGACAATTTGATCTTAAATATCTTTGCATATTAACTTTCTCTATATAAAACATTTTTATATTTGGCCCTAATTAAATTCTACCCACTGAGGGAAAAAAAAACTGATCCATGACTATACTTATTCATGCCTGCTGTTCAGTGTTGGCATTTTGTAACCTCCTTCTCCAGATTTCCATAGAACATTTTTTACATTTTACCGGCATTAGATAAATTGTGAGATTTTTAATTTTTTTGTTTGCAGTTGAAAAAGTAACAGGCAACCTGACAAAGCTTACGGGACAGGTGGCTCCTAGTGATGTATGCAGTCTCCATGGCATTAGAAAAGCTATGGGTATTTCCTTACCCTTCGAAATGGCTGAGAATTTCATAGACCTCTCTACAGGTAAATGGCTTGTCCAAATACTGTACAATATACAAATAACTAAGAGCTAAGCTAATCCAATATGTCTGCCTATGTTTTCAGTTCCAGAAACGACTGAACCCATGGAGACTCTTCCAACATGTCCAGATGTGGCACCAGTTGTAGCTGTAAACTGAATCCACTTTCCAAACTGAATAACTTAAGTTTTGTATGAACATTCTTTTTGTGTGATGTTTGTATTGTATTTCAAACAATAAACATTTTATATAAATTTGTTTGTTAAAGATCAGTGTTTAGACTGACTAGACATTTATTACATTCTGTACAAAATTCAAGCTTGCATTTGGTCACAAAAAGGCAAATAACTGCATTTTCCAGATGAGATGATATAATAGATAAGGCACACAAAGATAAAAATTTAGGAAATGATAAGTAACCAAAAGCCTTCACAGCAAAGCCATGGACAGGACCAAAAGAGTCACATTTAACAGAGATTCTTTATCTGGGCACAGCGAGAGCGAGCAGATGGTACTCATGCAGCACATGGATTGGTATGTGTCCTCCTGTTAACGCAGCACATCTTTTCACTGAATTTTTAAATCGTCTTTAATCCAGCCAAGCTGCACAGACACAATCTCTATGTTGTGCTCATAATATACGCAGCCTTGAATGTTAAGCAGAACCAGCAAGTAAAATGCATAAGGAATCCAAATAATTGCAATCTTGCTTAGTTATATCATAACCTTAATATGAACTGTATGAAAGCACATTATGGCACTGCCAATCTTTTTCACTTATGCGTTGCTTGTTACACAGTAACAGCAATTTGCAGTCTTGTGTCTTTCAATTTATGACCCAAACCGGATCCTTATTTTTTTCAAAGTACCTTAGGTCTTCAAAATAGAGTTAACATTAGTTTTTCTATTACATTTACATAAACATAAAAGGTTCCCAAAGGTAACTGTTCACAGGACATAAAAGTGTTGAATTAGAAATCATACAAGTTGAGTAATTCCATAGACTTCATGGTATCCGTTGGTGATGCTTTTGTGGCGTGTAAACTCTTGACTTCAGTACATGAGTCCCTCTGTCTTTCCGTTGGCCTCAGCTCAGACCCATGCCCTGTTGCTTGTTCATGTCCGTACAAACAAAAAAGGTCTTTAACTCCCCCTTGCCTTTAACATTGATGAATCCTCGACATTCACATGAGTAGCCCAATTTATCGAGCACAAATGATGTTTCTTCTGTAACCTACAAGAAAAATAACCAGAATGCTAAAATACTAATTGGAACTGTGCATATTTACATAGTAGAACAAAATTAAAACCTATACCATAACCTATACCATAAATGTCTTAAAAGCGACAGAAAATAATGTACCTGTATTTTTCCAAGCTCCCCAGTGCTCTCCATTCTACTGGCCACATTTACTGTATTGCCCCAAATATCATACTGAGGTTTTCTTGCTCCAATCACGCCAGCTATGACTGGACCATGATTTATGCCTGTAAAAAATAATGGTAGTTTGGTATACTCAGAAAGTACAGCAACAGAGATTTGGTGAACTCAAGGACTTTATCAACAGCAGAGAAGATTTTACCATGTGCAATAATCTATCAAGTTATGTAAACATCGGCTTTTGTATACTACCATTTTTCACTGAAATGCATACAGATCCTACATCACTGTTTCTTAAAAAAGTACTGCTAAATTCCAGATGTATTTATTACAAGCGCTTCCTTTTATATCAAAGTTTGGTAACTGTTTCAGTGTTTACATGGAACAGTGATAAAATGTGATGATGGGGCAACTGTAGATACATACCCACACGCAATCTGAAGTTGTTGAAGGAATGTCTGTTTATGCCATCTAATTTGCCGATTAGAGCAATGGCAAACTCCACCATGATTCCTATCTGGGCATTTTGTCTGTCTGGGTCCTACATTCAAAAATGTATAGTTGCATCAGTTCAAACTTTCCTATGAATGTATTATGACAAATACAAGTGCAGTATGTAGGAGTGAAGCCCCTTACCTGATTGTTCTCCTGGCCAGGTGTGCCACTGAGCCCTGCTGCTGCCATGTATGTGCTCCCAATGGTTTTGATTTTTTCAACGCCACTGAACTTTGGCTTTGACAGCAGCTGTAGTGTTAGAGACATAGAAGATGAATTAAAGGAGCTAAGGATGTATAATGCTCAAGCTGTGACCTACAGAGACAGAATGCAAACCTCATCAAAGTCGGCAATGATCTCATTGAGCAGCCTTAGACACTCCAGGCCTTCTTTGTTGATGTCACATTCAGTGTAGAATTCTTTAAAATCTGGCACTGAGGCGAACATCACACATACACAGTCGTAAGACTTGTAGTACAAGTCCTGTTGACGAAAAGGCAAGCAGTTTGGACATGCAGCCCTCTAAACATAGGTTCTCTATTAGACATTATAACATTTGTCTATAACATTTACAACCATATGATTGCAATAAATTGCTATCATATCTAGTTTTTTTTGGAGCTACAATACAGATTTTGTCCCTTTGATATTATAAGAAAAAGACCACATAACATAGTGGCATTTTTTTAAGCCTATTGTCACATTAGGATGAAACTGTCTATATACTGAAGTCCTGCTCAAGTCCAGTTCAGACAACTTACATTTGTTTACAGAAAATATGAAAAGTTACCTCATTCTTTTTGTTTTCACCAACAAACAGTGAGGCCACATGTGCAGGAAGTACGTTCTCCAGGAGAAGACGATTCAGATTTTCTCTTGTCTCAATCTCATCTTTCTCTGTGCGGTTCTTGTACTTCAGCAAGAAGTCCTGACGAAAGCATGCCTCATTCTAGCAGACAGATATCGCATAACAGTTTTCATGCCAAGTGCCATTGGATCAGAATGGTTGTGTGCTTACCTGTTGTGAAATGATGAGCATTGTCACCAGGAATAAAGTGATGTAGATGCAACTCATCACCTTTGGGTGCTTCACAAGCCCTAAACATCTCAGAATAGACTCCTTTTCGTGGCTGTTCAGCAAAAGGCATATTGACTGAAAATGATCTACATCATTCACTAGTCTATTTGTCTCCATTAGATATCACTGCTAAAACTATAAAGAACATCACAGGACTTACCCGCTGCAGTTCCAGTTTTCTGAAACTTGATTAAACAAAGCATTTCCATAACACTCAAAGAGCCCCTGGTTGAATGTGAGTATGAGGACATAGTAAATTATGGAAGCCAGGGTCAGGAAAAGCACTTTGAGCTCAAAGCTCACTCTTAGAAATACCCCACATGCGATCAAAGACAGTATGCAGCAGAGTACTGAGTACTACAGGGAGAGAAGAAGGCAGACAATCACAATTAGCCTCAGCCAAATAGCTGCGGACCAAATAGAGTGGACCATTTTACTGCAGGTAAAGCAGTTTTCACTTACAGGGAGGTAGTAAAGGTCTTCTAAATCCTGCTGTTGGGACTCATTGGTGTGAGTCATGTCATGACTGTCACTGGAATAGTCGCTCACACATGTCTGGGCAAAGCACTGAAGGTAAAACATATTTGACTCACATGTGACCAGAGGACAAAATGCTTTCAAGTGTGGTATGGCAGCTATGGAGTGTAGCTACAAATAGAAAAGTACATAATGACCTTCTCTCACCCCTCAACACTAAGACTTACCAGGTTGAACACAGCCATGATAATGATGACCGCAGTAGTAATTGTGGCCAAAGGGAGGCGCACACATGGCTGCTTGACCACTGCCTCTGACACAGCTGGAAGCCACTGACAGTGTGTCAACTTCTCTGAGAACAGGTGCTAGACAAGAAGATGAATAATGAGCAAAATAGAGATTGTGAGGTTGGCACAGGCCTGGCCCCTAAAGTCACATCCCACAAACCCATAAGTTATGAGGATTAAAGTTACACAACTTGCTAAACTTATATTCTGTATTCTGTTCTTTTTACAGAGTCTGTAAAACACCAAAATGTATAGTGACACATCCTTAACAGGCAGAGGATATCAATAAATTGAATGATACAAATAGCACCAAGAAATCTTTTACAGAGAGTTATTTTCAACATTGTGTGAACTGAAGAGTCACCATGACTGTTTGCACTCAACCTAAAATGTCATGTGGTGCAGTCTACATATTTAGTGAAGTGAAATTCAGATGCGACTTTACTGTGCTCCATATAATCCATCACATTTAACCATGACATTTGCTTTAAGTTTGAGGCAAATGCTATACTTCACTGAATACATCACTGAAATGTTTAGATAAATGCAGAATAATGTTAGGTAGAGTAGAGCTTGATTTGTTTAACAATTTCTCATACTTGGTTGAACTTAAAATATAATATATAATATATCCTCCAAGTGATATGCAAGCTCTTTTTAAATGTTAAATCCAAATTGAAGGTCTCGTACCAACCTGAAGGTTGCCTGCAAAACAAATGGCCATGGCGAGCAGTAGAACCAAAAACAACACTCCAAATGTAATGGCCAGGTTTTGTTGTCTAGAAGACAACAACATATATTGATTCATAAAGTTAAACTATGATTTGATTTTTAAAAACAATACCAAAACAGACTTACTTTTTTGTCACCAGTATCTGGATCAAGAAGATACATATGAAGATGAAAGTGGCACAGCCAACATAATGCTTAAACATCGGCAAATCTAGAGCTCGATACTGTGAAGAAAATATATTTTTAACCACCTATTCCTGAAACATATAATAGTATTTTTATTATAATGCATATGTCTGCTACTGTGTTACTAACCTGTTTCTCCAGGTCTTTTTTGGGAAACCAAAGTGCTAAACTGCCAGTATCTTCTGACTTGGACCACTGCCTGTGGTAGAGGAGATATGGTACATCTTGTTTCAACTAGGCATAAAATCAAAAAGATATTTAAACAATTGCTGAGACACATCCACCTACTTGCTGCTGAGCTCATCTATCGTGGTTGTCATTTCATTGTGGAGTTCCTCATCAAATTTGCTCTTTTGGGATTTGATCCTGCATGAGAAAGAACAATAAGTACTTGGTGCAGAGATGAAAGGACGGGAGGGGGAAGATTCTAAACCAAATCATGCAGTGCAGGTGACCTAGGACAGCTACTTTTTATACAGCTGAGAGCATTTATTGGAGAGAGAAAGAGAGGATTTCAGGCTGTTAAAAAGCTTCGTAGAGGGAGGGTGGGTTAGATGGAGTCTGAGGTGTCACTGCTGTGCCTCTGGAAACCCCCGTCTTGGACAGGAAGGAAACACTCACAGATGCACCAGCCCAAACCTACGCCTGCCTGTCCCATGATGAGTACAAGGAGCAGCCCTCTACTGTTGTTACCGCGTTAGACATATGATCACGGTTAGACCAGTCCTGTTAGTTTAGAGACTACCAGTCGTTCTCACACTGCTTTTTGGCTAATAAAAATATAATTTGGTGATGAAAGTAAATCATAATAGTAATCTAAATTTGAATATTTTATTTCAAGGGAAAAAGCAATGTGGTCACAAGGCAGTGTGGGTTTGAAAATGGACCTTGCATGCCACAAAGGCCCCACTCACTTATAGCTGCTGAACGGAGGAGGAGGCAATGTGAACGGCTCTTCAAGAGTCTCATCAAAACTATCCAGACCCAAGAGTGAGACAAAAACAAACTCAATCACAGAAATGAACGGATAGGAGGTCACAAATAACAGCAACGTATACCCATACATAGGCACCTGTACAATACATGTATTCAACATCTGCTCCTTAACAGGATCGGTTTGCACTTAGTACATAATGATTATTATGACCTACTCTGAAGGTCAACCCAGATTACTATGCCAATACCAATCTGCATCTATAAGGCAGACAACAAAATTGAGTAAAAGCCTTTATAAAGCACTATTTGGAAGGTCTGGTTGAATCTGGAATGTTTTCAGTAGGCAAGGGTGTTAATAGCAATACATAATTTAATATTCTTGCACTTGGCAGCTCCTTTGCATGGTCACACAACACTTCAATGAGATAGTGAATTTGCAAGTTTTAGTGCCAGATGGCCTCCCTGTCTTTGGCGATGTGGGTCACAGGTTGGAGCACAAAACACTTACTGGCTCAGAGTTCATGCCAAACGTCCATGCTAACTATATTATAGTATTAGATTACTGTATTGTATCTTAATTTAATAATTATTAATGTTATATAACCTACACATAATATGTCTTTTCAGTTGAGCAGAATAAAATAATAAGCATAAATCATTATAAATATATTGAGAATAATGTGAAGTCAAATCAGATTAGATCACATTGTTCTCACCTATCAGTGATTGCAGAACCCACAGTCGATCGAAGTGGGATGTCCTAAAAGGCGGGGGAAACACATTCAATCATTACAAATGCAAGATAACAATAGTTAATACAATGCCCTGACCAATGTCTAAGATGGATGTTGTTTTCCTCAATCTATTCTATTCACATTGTTCATTATGAAAAAAAAAACACGGAAATTCTAATCTACCTTGCGGGGTTTTCCATTCACAATGTTGTCAGAGATGAAACCCTCTCGGTTCTGAAGGTGGGCAAATGGTTTCACTGCTCCCCATGATTCAAGATAACGTGTCATCCGCACGGATGCACGCATTTTTATGCCGTCATTCACCCGAGGTGCACTGCGTGTGTTAATCGATGAGTCCTTAGACTTGAACAAAAAAACATATACAGATTACAGCAATAGTATTTATATGTCGAAGACATTCTATGTTTTCCAAATTGAACTCACTCGTGGATCAATCACTAGGTAGGTGCGGACATTGAGCTCTTTGAGGTAGGGGTCTCTCAGATGACCATTGCCTTCCTCCACCTCATATGCCTTGTTTAGGTGTTTCAGAGTGGCCTCTGTAATGTGAACACGCCTAAACGGAAAGGTATGATTATCAGTACCTATCATGATGACTGTAGTGTTCTTTTCCACTTTAGGTTGATTATCCAAACATTATTTAATTGTATGACATCAAAAAGACTGAAAATGTTTTTAAAGAGAATTGACATACCCTGGTACACCTCCAGACTCCATGTGATTGGCCAGAGTAACATCATGAGACCACACATCAAACTGCCACTTACGAAGGCCGATAACACCGCAGAGCACATTTCCTGAGTGAACTCCCACTCTCATGTTGATTTCCACAACTGTGGCCTCCCGCACCTGTCTACAGAGCAACACTTCAACATACACTCATGTTTGACCAGTCTTTGAGTTTGTAAAATGACACTTACTTGATTGCCTCACACATGTCAAGGCCCATTTTGACACAGTTTTTTGCATGCTTAGGCAGAGAGACTGGCAGCCCGGACACACAGTAATAACAGTCTCCAAGGATCTTGATTCGCATGCACTCATTTTCCTACAAGCATAAATAGATTAGCTTTAAGTTTGTCAGCGTTGGACATGGTTATTATACACCAAAACAAATTAAATGTATAATTTGTGTAGAAACAAAAAATATGTGACTAACCTTTGCAATTTGGTCAAACTTTCCAAACAGCTCATTAAGCATAAGGACAAGCTCCTTGGGAGAGCAGTCACTGGCCAGTTGGGTGAAGCCAACAATGTCTGCATAAAGAATGCTGAATGTAAAGAGAGAATCAATTTAATACTGGAATAAAAACATAGAATTATATTAATATGATTTCATTTATTTTTGCATGTATGGTCAATGGTGTTCATAAACAGTCAATTTACTATCATTAGTCACCAGTCACTCTAGAGTAAGGTTCTAATAACCAGTGTGTGAAAGATCTAAACACTTCTGTGTGCAGCGTAAGAGACAGCTGTAGTGTTGGCAAACCTCCACAAGTCATGAGTATGTAAAGACTGCAACTCATGAACGGTGTGCATGAATGCTATTCATGTAAATAGCAGCACTGAATTTGACACAATATGCAAGTGAATCCTCATTTGCCATCTCAGTTAAGTCTACATTTCTGTCCAAATATAAAGAAAGAAGGTAATAGTGGTAGGGTACAAATGAGGACAACCAAACAGCAGAGGGACTGACTGGCCTGACGTGTTAGCACATAAGTAACAGACTAAAACGGCCAGGTGATAGACAATGGAGCTAATGACCTGTCTGACAAACGTAATTATAGAGATCGGTTAAGGATGCAACCTGTCGTTCAGCAAGTGCAGCACTAAATGTACACAAACATAACAATAGTCTGTGATTGCCAAAGCCCTAAAACAGACCCTTCTAAATGAGCTGAAACAATTTCTTTTGAATTTTGGTTTAAGACATAAGTAACAGACAAGCACAACAAGTATCCTTATAAAACCTATTCCTGTATATATGCCAAAATGAGCTGCTGAGCCATCTGCCAAAGTTCACTTTAAGCTGACCCACTGTCTGTCAGCACCAGCTAAATTAATGAAAGCCGTGTAAAACAAATAACTGTAACTGGGTCACAGCACTGAAAACATAATAAGACATAACCTTGACTGTTTGGAGAATTGGACAGAAATATTCATTTTCTCAAGTACTTTACTTCTAACTACATCATTTATATTTTGCTGTGGGGTAAACAGCAGTCCAAACATTTACTTTCAGTAGTAAAAAATGATAATGTTGTTAAAATGTTTAATGGATTAAGTTACATCATTTGTGTTATAATAAGTAGCCTGTGAGTTATGGATTTGATTTTATACCTCACGTTCTCATGCCTTTTCACGTAGAGGCTGTGGAAGTTGTTATCTTTGACCAGCCGCTGTTGCTCCTCCTTATCTTTACAGTCTTGTAAGCGCTCCATAATTGCCAGCTTCATCTTCATGGAGATGTAGACAGGCAGAACAGACTGCAATAGGTTTTCCTGTAACAAACACAACAGCTACATTTAAATCTGGCTAAATGCATTTTACACCGTATATTATCGTGCACCCAATATGGGTCTACATTGGAAATGCCACTCACAAAAATGTTGTTTTAGACATTAATCTCTACAAGTATGTTTCAAAACAACTTTCATAGGTGACGACATTTTGACACATAGTACAGATAGTACTATTAAAGTTTGTCCAAGACAAAGATTAAAAAAACATTTCTCTCACACAAAGATGGATGTTTTTGTTTTTGATGTAAATTATGAGCAGATTTTATCAGTTAAAACCGTTATAAGAATGTCCTGTTTAAGCCCCACCTATAATTAAGATGATTCATTGCAGACACGTACTTACTCTTTTTACATTTAATTTTACTACATTAAACCATAGGCCTCCTATAATAAAGCACTACATACATGACTTTATTAGGTAAATATCCATTCAAAAATAAATGCAGTACTGACATTTCAGCATTACAAATTTACAAGTTAAGTAAAGACAATAACCAAAGCACATGTAGAACAGTATGTAAATGCCACCTTTCGCAACAGAGTCAGCAATAGGGTTGCAAAATTTCGGGAATGTTCAAAGTAGGGAAATTTCAATGGTAATTATCAGGAATTTATGGAAATTAATGGAAATAAACAGGGAATTAACACTGCTCAAGCTTGTTTTTTTAGTAGGAGTGATGCACAGAAGCATCACACCAACCGTGCATATGTGCGAAGTGATTGCTTCGATGATGTAAAAAATATATCTTATTTTTGTAATGTAAAGAAAAAGTCACATAATTTAAATAAATAAAAATTAAATAAAATGGAAACACATGAAATGGGCAGTATTCTTGGACCAGAGTGCACACACCTGTTGCCTCTTCTCTATCTCCAGCTTCATGCGCATGCTCAGACTCCTCAGTGTGTCCTGGAACGTTTGCCGTAGTGTTTTCTCCATCAAGACCTTATGAAAGGCTCCCACTATACTGCCACACAGAAACACCACTGCATTCGACACCAGCTATAAAACAACAGAGAAACAAAATGTGACCAAATGAACATAGTCTTTCATAGGACATAATACAGTAACGCATGATAACTTGCTTCACCTGGTTGGGAAGAGAAGGCGGGGCTTGATTGCCGTAAACTGTGAGTCGAAGAGTAACAACTAAGATGTGGGATACAGAGGAGGCAATGCTGAGGAGTACCGCGTGCCACAGCTGGAATGGCAGCATTGTGTACACAGTGAAGATGATGAAGAGAAAGAAAGGCACCTGAAAATACAGTTTATTTAATTAATGAGGAAAGTATTAATTTGTTCCTGTAGGGGGACACAGATGTTTGGAGACTATCTCAGTATTTATGGGGTTTAAGTGGGGTATAATGGCCAGTTAGTTGCAGGGCTGACACAGTGACAACAATGACAAATGACCATTCATTTACAACGGGGAATTTAGAGTCATCAATTCTGAGAAGGCATGCATAACTTTGGATGGTGGGAAGAAACTAGAGTAACTAGTTAACCCTAGTAGACACAGGGAAGACCTATATTGTCCTCTTCTCGGACAAGAAAATATATCTTGCACTGAATAGCTAAAGGTGCACTATGTAACCTTTCTGGTCGATGATTCACCAAGCAGGTGACCAGCTCCATGGAGACAAGCTAGAGGCAGACCTTCTATCTGAAAAGTTACAAAATGCACCTTTAATTGCTTTAGATTGTATAAGAAGAGGAGCAGGATGAACTTTAAAATAAACTTTGTGAAGAAAATGATTACATTAGTAGCGACTTTGGACATTGCCTTTATACAGGTATTCCATCACAAATCAAAATGGCATTACCTGATCCCAAGGCAGAAAAATGGATCCGCTGAAAATGAAGGTGAAGCCCATGGACAGGTGTGTGGCCCAGATGATGAGTCCCAGGAGCCGCCTCCATCTCTGCGACAGCACGTCCGTACACACGCACACGAAGACAGCCAGAAACACACACAAGCTGGAGCTCACCACGCTGACAAAGGCACAGTGTTCCTCTGCACTCTACACCAGCGCCAGGAGAGAGAACAATAAACACATTTTATTACTGCCACATTGACTGTTGGTCTTGGGTATATTTGACACTGTAAATCACAGGTGGATTCCAATAGACTGCCTTTTGCACAGGGGCTCGCTGGGGTCTGTTTATGAGCCACTTCTTGTCAGTAGACATGTACTAAAAAGGTAGTTTTGAGTAGGCTTGTCACAATAACACATTTAGTGCGATATAATGTTTCAGAAAATATCATGATAAAGGATCATACTGAAAATGCTACAGTTACTATGCCGCTAACACAATAATCCTAAAGCAGGTTAACTCCTAAATGTACACTATCATTGATAACTATCATTAGTCAAAGGAGTACCCTTTGACTCATTATTGACTCACAATTTCCCTACTATTGTTTCATCTACCATATATTGAACAATAAGTCAGTATAATAATTATCATGCTGTAGTTTTGAATCTTTTAAATATATACATTTTTTATTCTCCTATCTGGTCCGAAATGGGTTAACATGCCATGTAGGGGAAAAACATCTTGTGTAGCCCTTGCAGTTTTTGTGTGCTGTGCCTATTGAGATTTAAGATAAAGGTAAAACAGGGCCAATGGGAGATAACAAAGGGTTAAAAGCAAAAGAGTGAGACAGTCTCACAAAGTCAGAGTTTATAGATCCCCGCTCGGAGAAGGCCATCTCTGCATTGTATGTTGAGCTTTCTGGTTACCATGGCAGCACTGCTAAAGGGCACTTCTAAACTGAAACACTTGTGTTGTCTTAACAAAACCTGTGTTGAAAAAGAACGATTATTTTACATAAATAAGATCTTATTCAGGTTTCTCCCACCTGCTGTTAACACTAACAGAGTAAAAACACCAAGAAAAAGGAAACAAAGTGGCTTGATTTTACTTGACTAAACAGGCATTGAGACATTTAGAAATTATCAAGTGAATGATTGAGGACAAAATAAATGCAACGCTGAATGCTCTCAAAGAACTTTAAAATAACAAACCAAATAGAAGCAGGTAAGCACCAGTGGTTTATTGGTTTACTAGTGCCCAATCAACTGCAGGGGCAGGTGGTGGTGTGAGTGGCACTTATCAAAACGCCAGTTTCCCATTCAGAGCTGCTCTTCATTAGATGGTCTACAGAGGAGTGGAGTTATATAAGCCCACTGTGGCTTTCTGACACTACTACTGGACCAATAAAAAGGCTGCTTCTTGTCTAGCAGTGCTATATTAAAAGAATTGAATATCACGATTAATAGAGCTCAAATAAGTTTTAAATGCAATCTATGTAAAAGATGCCCTAGTAGTATCCATTAAGTAACATTACAATACCAGGAAGGTTGTGGGAAAACTCATAATCTGCTAAGACAGAGGCTGTCAGTTCACAAATGGCGATTAGACCACAGGACTGGGTGGTAACCTGCCTTGAATCATGCCAAAATCAGCAGCACTCTGCCAATACAAATCTATACAGTACCTGCCTCTTCCTGCTGCTTTAAGGAGTCTACTAGTAATAGTAGCAGTGGAGCCCATTTTCTGTCCGTCTGATAAAAATGTGTCAAATCACATACTAAGTGTTATGGAACTCACCGAATAATTGTTACCATTAAAGGTACTAGGGTTGCTCATATTGCATTTTCATCTTCATACAGTGCGTTCAAATATAATCATTAAATGTGACTATGTCAAACTTTTCAATTAATATTACTCTACAGGTAAGCCACTGTTGTTGAAAGAAATATCCATACAATGAATTAAAAAAAAACAAACAAATAATTAACTATGGGACTGAATCCACAGACTTGTTATGCTTCTTATGAATTTCGAGTGACATCATGTCTGGACGAAACCGATTCATTTTATTCAATAAGCAGACCAGAGATTGATTTTGTATTTCTGTAGCTCTCCACAGAACTACTTCTCTTGATCACCATAATGTAATTAACTGCATCCTTGTTTGTCCGGTAGAGATGGGGCACATTCAATGTGTAATCTACAACTTCTACCGTTGTAGTTAATACATTGGACTAAGATATCTGGGCAATGTGTATTGAATTGTGATCTCATCCCTGTGACAGCATGTTATTTTGGTAAAATCGCCCTATCAAGATTACTTGCTTTTTTATTTAATGCAGCTCTATGGTCAAAAACAGACACTTTCAACCACCTACTCCTGTTGTTCACTCTAGCAGGTTCATATCCAATCATATAGCTTTAGTTACCTCTTTATGACAGTATAAAAGATATCAAAAAAGCGTGAATCATGACCAAATCGAAATCGTGATCTGAATTTTTTGGCATATCACCCACCCCTAACTATAATACAGAGCAGTGTTTTCAGACTTGAGACTTACCAGGCCCAGGGCGAAGAAGAGAATGAGGAGGCTTGCACAGGAGAGCATAGAGAGGCCCAGCAGCAGCACCAGTGGCTGATACTGGCTGATGCAGGAGAATTTCCGGTACAGCGCCTCATTTTTGAGTTCCTGGTCATTCAACAGGTACTTTCCCTTCGCTGGCATCACTGTCATATGTTATAGAGGCATAGTAGATGTAAAAGAGATCTCACACCACAGCACAGTACAAAGTTGGTCCAAAATCTTAGAGGATCCCCTCGCTAAGTCATGTTGTGAAATTTAATTATCCTCTAGATCCGACATTGTGACAGAATTGTCTCTCCGGCAACTTGTCCACTTTCTCCTCTTCTCTGGGCAGGGCTATAGTGTGACTGGTGCTGGCAGGCCACTGTGCTTCATCTACAGTGTCGAGTGGGTTAGAGTAATGAGCCCTGGGCTGGAGACACAGGGTTGGAGGGAGGGCTCTTGAAGAAAGGGGAGGGGAGCAGCAAGGAGGGAGAGCGACGGGAAAGGGCGTCAGGGCACCAACAAAGACCAACAGAAATCCCACTGGGAGTGGGCAAGAAGAGGACTCAGCAGCAGTACAAGGGACGCTCTCTCCTCAACACGTCACATGGACACCTGGACAAAGGCACAGAGTGGGGAAGAAAAAGTTTTAGGTTAATAGAACATGACAATCTTGTAAAAACAGGTGACAAAAATACTTCTATCAATCAAACACAATCTAATAGACTTCACACTCACAAAATGACAGTGTTTGCATTTGAATTAATGTGACCAATTTTAAAGTGCACAGGTTTTTGTGTTTTTCTAATTACTTTGTTGGTGGGATAGTACCTGTGGTGAATATTTATCGCATTTTTACATCAGTCAAGTGGCTGTCTGCGAAGAAAAGTTGAAGAAGTTACAGGAAGCCAAACTGTGCAGAGAGCATCAGGGGAGCAGAGGCTGAAACTTAAAAAAGGGCATGCAGAGAAAACATGCAAGGCATTTGAGCCATAAAAAAGAGGTATATCTTTATTTGTAGGCATTTAAAACAAGGCAGTTACTGTTTTTTGTAAAAAAATAAAATAAAATAAAAAGACAATGGGCAAAAAGGGCAGGGGCTTGAGACCCATTGCCACCGCCTCTGCATGTGCCTGACAAGTAAAGCTAAGTTCTATCTATGTTATAATACATAAAATCCCATCCAAAATGGATGGACGCAAGGAACACATTTCATCTGGCAGTTTCAACATCACTCTTTTTAGAGCAAAATCTTAAATGTAATTCTTAACATATATTTAACTATATATTAAGATTTCTGTGAAATGGGTAGTCTAACATGTCATAATGCACTTTAAGGACAGTACAAAAGATATATTCTAACATGGCTCAAAAACATTTACTTTGACTTTATTTGAAATGAGAAAGTGTATGTATGACCTAAAATAATATGACCTAAAATAAGCTTGTAACAAATCATTCTCAATGTTATCAATATTTAGTGAAAAGGATGGAGAGACTGCGGCTCCAAGTTCAATAGAAAGCTGAACTTTGCACTGCTGTCAATAGAAAGCTCATTTCCTGCACAAGCTAATGCTGCTGCCTCAGTGTACTGGGCTTTGTTTATATCTTACACAGCAACAGCAGCTGATGGTCTGGTCCATAAAAAGTGAACATGCACCTATAGCCTATATACAACTGGCATACATGTCAGTGAGTATCGATACATTTCAATTACTTCTAGGATGTCTTCACGGGACAAAAAACAACTATCACTATGAGATTGCTTTCTAAATGTATCTCCAACTTTTCACAAACTCTGTGGTGAACATCGAACAGCTGTTGAAAGCTGAAAACTGTTGAAACAGTTAACATATATCACTTCTGTTTTGTCCAGCAGCTTTTAAGATTTGCTTAATCCAAGACTAAATAGACAATGCTCCGTTATAACAAGCAAACATCAGAGAAAATAAGAATGCAGTTATAGACTTAAGCTGTTTATGGAAGTCACTAAGTCAGGTCATTACACAGAGGCAAGATACTTTATCCAGATCCATACAGAGAAGAGAGCCCCTTAAGAGCATATGCGACTCAGAACAATGCATTTGGCAGATGCCCTGATGGTCATTACTTCTACAACTAAAGTCACCATGGTAAACAGCCTGCTTGTGACACTTGGTGGTATTTCTTTTAACCACAGGGATGTACGCCTCAATGGAGAGCAGTCTCTCAGTGAGCAGACATGAATAGCTACAACTCTACAGTGGCTGCCAGCCCTTTTTTATGAAAACTCTGCAATTGAAGGAATCACACGGCAGCCTTGTAAACTGGCGTCACCGGAGGAGAAGCACAAAACCTGACTGACGTCAGTGTGTGCGCAGCAGAGACAGAAAGGCACAGGTCCTGGTGTCAAACAAAACAAGAGACCATGTTTGAAGAGAAATAAGAGCTAAGAAATACAGCCAGTGTTCGGCTCAGAAATTTAGACAAACAAAAGATACTGTGGACACGCAGGCTATTTTAGATTATGTTACCAAAGATGAGGACAAATTCTAAAACAGATTTGGTTGTTTAATGTGTTTGAAATGCCCGCAAACACTGAAACACATACTGATTTTTGGGTCTAATCAAATCAAGTCAATATTGGCTCTTTAGTGAAACAACAAGACAGAGTTGGCAGGTGGTAAATGAAAATCACAGCCAGAGCTGTGTGTCTTCATTAAAAACTGAATATTCTGCCTCATGGATACTATTGCCAGAGAGGCACAACCTGATGCCATCCACTCCCCACATAACAGACTATGTGGCACAGTAAGTAAATAAAATAAGGATTTACAATGTATGGGTGCTAATACTGGTATTGATGATATGGGAGATTTTTCCATTTATCAGTACCACAGAAATTCCTTGGAAGATTGGGGGAAAGATTTTTCTATATCAAATGGAAATAAATTAGTAAACTAAAGGGGTGGCTGCATGTTTACACATTTATCATAAAAGTAAAACAACATGACAATATACCGAAGTAAAATGTTTATTTGGGAACTTAACTTAAATTTAAGGGCATTTCATAGATTTTAAAATTGACTTCGACATCAGCAAATACTGGTTATCAGCTACAGCATCAGATGTCGTCTGGGAAAAAAATCCATATCAGACCATCCCTAAAATAAAATAACACATTTGATTACTCTACATATACATATCACTTGAGCATGGATGCTTTCTTTTCTGGTTTATTGGTGGGATGGAAATCTTGTGCAAAGATTGACCACCAAAGATTGACCAAAGATCTAAACCTTCTAAAAGGTCACTTTAGATTTTATTGCTGCTATTGTACTTCTCTTCAATGGGACCAGACATTAGAAATACAAAAGGAGCCACCACAAAGGAGAGGGTTAGTTTTTAGCCCTCAAGGTACAAAGTTCAGTGTGGTAGACCAGTCAAACAATAGACCTCTCATTTTACACCAAATTAAATGGAAGCGTAACTTTTGAATTTAACATTTCCAGTTACAAATAATGCATTTGTATTATTTCTAGAATACTTGAATAAAATATTACGGTATTCAGTATTGCTGGTGTTGCCAAGAAAACTATTGTAAATATTTAAACTAGTTACAGTGACAGTGAGTTCTATCTGTTTGGAGTAATGGGATAACAATTTCAGTAGCTAGATTAAAGACATGATACGGAATATTAATTCCACATAGCCTTAAACATTGTCTAGACCATAATGTTCTATGTCTAATCATCAAATTAAACTTCAAAGTTGAATTTGTCAGCATATTTGAAAACAACAAGAGAGCAGGGCCCTTAGCCTGTTAGTCTGAGTAGGTTAGGGTTACAGAGCCTCATCCATAAACAGATGATGTATGTAGAGCAATGCACTGGCCTGATTAGATTAGGATGGCTGTCCTTTCCCATCCTCCTGTAACATCTATTGGGATTGAATTAGCTGCATTCACCAGAAGGAGCTGCTGAAAGCTAACAACATTAACAGGATGCTAGTGTCTCGGGCCTGAGCTTCAGATGCAACAGCTTAATAAATAAAGGAAGTGCGGGTGAGGATACAACTCACCAAGCTCACACATACATTGCATGCTCTCACGTGCCAAACATAGATCATGTTTGCCTTGTGACCAAGATGAACAAAGAGGTTTACTAACTACAAGGGTCAATTTAGAAATAGACTGTTGTTGTGGCCAAAGCAGTAAATATACTTTGTAAAACCACAATTGAACTTTGTCAATTCTGTTTTCTGTATTTATTTTTTCAGTATCAAATGGAGTGAAATCTTATCCAGAATCAATATTGTCACAATATAATAACAAAAATTTGATAACTTGATTTTGATATAAGGGAGAAGGCTTGATACAACAATCACAATAAAAAACACCATGCGGTCCTACACTAGTCCTCATATAGATCCAGACCTTTCTAAAATTATTCAGGAAATGTCCAATTGTCCTGTTTATGCAAATATTGATTCAAATGTACTGAATGAGTAATGTAAGTTTTTGATTAATATGTGGGTATAGATTTTTTGACAACGCTATCCAGAATTCAAATTATGTTCCCTAGCACTATCGCCACAGAGACCTGAATGTCTCAGAGGGTCATCCCTGCTCTGTTTGCGCTGAAGAGACAGTGCAGAGCTACGATCACAAACGGATGGCAGCCTCACATTGGTTTGATGATGGTAATTTTCCAGGCTACCATAAAACCAAGGCTGCCGACTGGGCCATCTGGTCCACCACTGCTATGAACAGTCGTAACATGCTTTAACTGTACGCGCGATTTATGAGGATGAGAGATATGACTAAATACAATCATGATTTTACCTGATTAGAAACAAATACAAATGGTTTTCAATATTCATTTCCTGAACATAAACAATACTTAATCATTGGCAATTAACACAAAGAGTAGTATTTCTCCAAACATGCTTTTACTGACAGAGGATTGGCTCTGTACCTATTGAGTGAATTTCATTTAAATATCAATTAATTGCACAGCCTCAGTTTACACACAGAATCAGAGCTCACATGGATTTAACTGTCATTATACAAATAACACTTGATGTCACTTTATTAGCTTGTATATTTTGCCGTGTTTCTAAATCAGAAGCCACTCAGTCTACAGTGTATATTTTAAAAACATCCAGGAGCACTATAATTTCAGACAAGATTGAAATATGAACTGATAAAATAATACAAGAATCAAATGCACTTTTCAGAACATGTTTGTAGAGGTCAAAAGAACAGGGTTAGCTTTTTCAGTAAAAGGGATAATTAGTTGTTTTCAGAGAACATTCTATTACCTAAATAACCGAATGCAGCCTTTGCAATTTGATTCAAATAAAAATTTCTATTTGATTGCCATTAATTGTGAAGCAGAATATTGGCTAACTACAGGAAATGAACCTGGGGCCTGAGTAGTGCGCCACCATGCTGTCTATGCAATCATTTTGTTCTCCACATAAATTGATAATAAAAATCCTGCTTTGACTGCACAGACAGGTTGATAGATGATGCAGTCACTCTTACACATGAATGGTTAAATTGTAATAGGGGAAGTGTCATGTTTGTAGTGTATGATACCATCTTCACCACACCCATCTGCCCAACCTGCATCCTGTGGCTTTGACACAAAACTGAGATAACACACTAAAATTATTCTTGTGATGGAATAAACACAGTCCCAGTCACTGACAAAAATAATACCCAACAAGATGTGTATTAGTCAGTCTTAGGAGGGAGCTCTTCGCGGAACATAGGGAGGTTCTGGTCAACATCTGATAATTAAGCTTAAGGCTGATTTTCCTGACAATGTCATACACAAGTTTAACAGAGTAAAATAACAAACCGACCCATTGCAGTGGTGGTGTTAAGTGAAGAAAAGAAGAAAAAACATTCATAAAGAAAAGTACATGGCTGCAGACCAGAATCTCCCCTGTTAAAGACAGCAGTATTCAGGGGGGACATTATAGTGAGAAGATCAAAATTCCCAGGTTTAGTTTAGTCAGAATGTGACTTTCTCACTGTCTCATTGTAATTATGGAGCAAATACAATGAGGGTTTTGATATTAAACCATTGGTCCTTAGAGTATGCGTTACGGTGTAATGTTTTATATAATGTAAAGCCAGGCACACATAGGTCAAGTGACATCTGTGACCAAAACATTACTTGTATATATATTTAAAGATGTACTATGTAACTATGTAAAGAGTCCATCATCTTTCGATGTATTTACTGTTAATTTGATAGGGACAGATACAACAAACATAGATTAACATGTAGTAATCTGATGCAGGTATCACAGTGTTTGTAATTTGCAACACCTTTGCCTGGGATGCTCCACAGTAGTGCACTAAACTTATATATCTCCACAAAGACAATCAGGTGACACCACCAGACTGAGTTACAGGTCAGATCTGTGAAGATCAAGTCTGCTTATATGAAAAATGCATGTTTTTCAAGGTATTTTGTTAGCGATGCCATACTATGGAACATTACAAGAAAAGCAATAACATTTCCATAAACACAAGCAGGTGGTAGACCTTCCACCAGAAAAGTTACATAGTGCACTATTAAAGCAGCAGTACAAAGCAACAGGATGCCACTGTTATACATGGAGGGATAATGTCAATACATTATGTCTCTCTCAAAAGTGAAATGTTTTAATAAAGTCACTTGGCCAAGGCTCTTTTTAAATAATAATAATAATAAAAAAAACTATACACTATTCTGAATGTCCCTAATGACTTATGGCTCAATAAAACATAACCTTACTTCTGTTACAATTTTGGTTACTTTAAGTCAAGCATTATTTTATGGATAATTTTCAAAGCTCCATGTTCAGAGTCTATAATTATAGCCGTTTCGCAATGTATATAGAATAATCATGAATAGCATTGTAACAGTGTTTGTGTAGAAGGCTGCTGCACTATAAGCTCATAACAAAAACAGCATCATTTTGGGTTTATACCTCACAGTCCATATGCACACTAAATTCTCTTTTTCTACTAACAACTAATTATAGAGTGCTGTTGTGTTGAACTGACCTCCTGGAATCCAATGCTCACCACAGTTCTCTCAGCCGCTCTGAATAGCTGCACAGTGGTCTAGTATAGGCCAGTCGCAAAAACATTTAGAAGTGCGATATATTGCAGTCGATAAACGATCATATACAAACAAATATATAATGCAATAAGCCTAAAGCAGGATTATCCCCCCCAAAACATTATTCTAAATGTGCAATATTGTTCAAAACATAATACAATAAATAAATAGCAGAAACACAAGTAGTTTGTATCTATAATGAGTCATAAAAGTTACTTATTCCACCCTCTACAACTCAAATCTTCATATAGATTGTAGTACAGAAAAGCCCACCGGAACTGAATAATTCGAGGAAAATATTTAACTGCGATTTTTCTGACAAGCATGGCGGTTGGGATTAGATTTGCAATTATTTATTTTTGTTTTAATAATAGGATTCTGTTTAAAGGTCACAATTTAAATGTATTCAAGACAACTGACAAACCGACTAAAATATGAACTGACAAATTAATGAAAGAATCCCATTTCAGAACATGTTTGTACAGATTGAAACTACAGGGTTAGCAGTTTTTATGCAGAACAAGACAGGATATTTTGTTGTTTGTGGAGAAGATTTTGGTGCTTCAAAAATCGCAGCCTTTGTGATTTGATAAGCGCGTCCATTCAAATTGCGATTTCTATTTAATTGCATATTGACCCTCAAAAATGATTGCTCCAATTCTCAATTATTGACAGGCATAGTTTAGTAGTAGAGGCCAGTATAGCATGAACAAAACTATGGTATTTACATTTAACTGAATAAGACTTGCCCTGAAAATATGACCTTTGACCATTGTATTATCAGTGTATGGTCACAAGCAAAATATGTGCATTAAATAAAATCCCGAGTGTGCAGGCTGTAAGAACAGTATGACATAGTGCATTGTGCTAAGCTTTTAAATGACAGTTATGCAGAGGATCAGAGGTCGTGACGCAGACGCAGCTGAGCAGGGATCTCATTACCTTGACAGTTATAGATGACTGTGCATGTGAAGTAACGGTTTGTTTGTTTGAATGTTGCATTTTAGTTTGGAGTCTTTAATGAAATGTATGTTGCTACTAGGCCTGTCACAATAAATACTATATAGACTTATCGTTCATGTCAGAGGGAAAAATCATTGTGAGGGCTAAATATATCGTGGGTACTTGTTCTTTGTACAAGTTATTTTTTCTGCACTACATTAAGATTTGAGCTATAGAGAGTTGCATAAATAATTTCTTTGACTCATTGGTAGGGATGCACTGATACTGGTATCGGCTATCAGCGTTGATACTAAAAAATTTGCTGGATCGGCTTCCAAATATCGGTCCAGTTGATATCCTGGTTGGTCATAAATTGATGAAATATGTCTATTTACTGGTCATAGTTGGCCCAGAATGTCTCGTAATGTTTGAATTTTTATTTATACTTACGTAAGTTGTTCTGTATGTGTAATCCCTCAGTCGTCCACATATGATTCATAGGTATCCACCTATTTCGCTAAAGTTGTTCTGTAGTTGAGAGATAAATAACAGGTACATAACGATTTAGATCTATTTTCAGTCTTTGCTCCGGTATCGGCAGATACTTAAAGCTATAGTATCGAAATCTGGATCGGTACAAACTAAAAGTGTTTCATTCTGACATTTATTTATTGTAGATCATGTTTTGTTGTTGTTGTTTTTTTTTTTTTTTACAATATTGTACATTTAGAATTTTTGTCTTTGTTAATTAGTTTTGGGTTTTTTTTGTAAATGATATTAATTAAGTTTCAATGTTATGGTTTATTATCTATATTTTCTTCAGCAATATATGGTACTTTAAGATGTTATTGTGCCTAGTTGCTGCTATGTCATCTATTTTTCCATCTATTTTTTTTTTTTCTTTATGCTACATTTTGGTAAAATAAAAGGTAGCTTAACCCTTTACTACGGGGGGTTTTTCTTTGACCATCAATAGAGGCCTTGTCCAGAGCAGTACTACACATTTTACAGAGACTGCTGCAAGCCCAGGAATGTGTATGAAAGCACCGGTGTTCCACAACTGCACAGTCAGGAATGTGAGGAGGTCGTAGCACCATTTCTGGGGTTTGTGCGGTGGGGTGGCATCCTCGCTCTGCACATGTCTTAGGCTCTGTGCGATTATGCATGAACTGGCTTGAGATGGCTCGAACCCCAGTGTGGTATTTTCCAATTAAATATTAGTCAGACTCTTTCACAGTAATTCTTCTAAAACAGGGACATGTGTCTGAACTTGCTTGTCATCCTGTGAGCTACACCCATGCTTGGGCAGATTTGGAATAGGGCTGCACAATTTTGAATCTAATATAATAGCTTTTTTTTGTTTTGAAGTATTGCGATTAGATTTGCGATATATGTTTTAACAGTAGGTATCTTAAAAGTTGGATTCTGAGTGCACACTGTGACCAATTCCAGGAGCATTAACATTTGGGAGAAGACTGAAATGTTTTGCATTGCAGAACATGTTTGTAGAGGTCTAAACTACAAGAGCAACAAAATCTTTCTATAAAAAGACAATATATTTTGTTCTTTGCAGAGGACATTCTGTTATCTGTTCTAAATAATTGCAGCCTTTGAGATTTAATAATGGCACCAACTCAAATTACAATTTGTATTTTATTGCAGTATATTGTGCAGCCCTGATTTGGACTGATGTTACTTTTAGCTGCACCTGGTAAAAAATACTATTTCAGTAAATATAGATTACAGCTGTGATAAACATCAATACTAAATAGACAGTGCTGCAAAAGACTGGACTCATACAGTGGATGTTGATGGATCTCTTCAAGCATCAGTCTATCCCAGCACCAAGAGGGAAAAAGCACATACACAAACCATGCTACACTGGCTAGAATTAAAAAGAGGAACACTTAAGTTTTTATTCTGTATGTAACTTCAACACAGTTGACACCACAAACTTGGATCTAAATTTCATTGGTTAGAATGGCTATAGATAGACTCCCCTCTTTAGCACAGAAACTGCATTAGCAGCTTCACATTTTGAATTTAAGCACCAGGTGTGCAGGCTGTATTAAAAAAGACACAACTTCCTGAACCTCAGACAAAAATGTCCCCACTCTAGTTAAATTTTATTCCACCTACGCTTTGAACGCTCTCCACCACTGTACTTCTATCATCATTTCTGAAAATGCATTTCCACATTTATAATGGCTAGATTCTCAACCGAAGGTCAACCATTCCCCATGTCAGTCATTTGTGTCTTCTTACTTCCTTAGCAACCATGACTTATTTCCTCTAACAACATTGCAACCACTGCAGATTGTGGAAACAATGCAACCACTGCAAAAAACACAAAAAATGTCTTTGTGCAACCGCCTGTTTCATAGTCAGGTCTGACAGAGAACTACCCCGAAACACTGAGTCAAGGTGAAGAGTGACATGATTCTATAGCATGGGTGGGCAATGTTGACAAAAAATAATATCTCGATTTTTATGAATGATCTCAATAACAATATTCAGATATATATTTTTATTCAAGCTGGATAGAAGATGGGGACTAAAATTTTTTTCAGTTTTTATTACATATGATACTTGCAGTAAGTAGCACCTTCGCAAACTTGTCTCAGTGGTACTTTTCCACACAGGGTCCTCTTGTATATGTTGCATAATGTTCTTGAACCACAGAAAGCACATCCAACTGGAAATGAAAAAGGGAAAGACAGCACAGGACACCCACACGAGAGTCCTATCCACATTCGGAGCATTCACAGGATGCACACAGAGGCTACAGGGCATTTCACATCCAGCAAAACACACGTCTCCAACACCTCCTGTATGCAAACAGGGTCAGTGACACCAGCTGTATCTAGGTGGCTCCAAGCAATGAATTCTAAAACATCATCTTATATTAGGAGAAAGTAATGCATTAACAACTCATCACCACTGTATGTATGGGGCAGGGAACTGAATCTTTTGTTTGACATAAGATATTTATTCTAGCATATGCTTACAGTTTTGCAGCTGAGAGCAGATTGTAATTAGTGCTTTCAAATGAGACCGTGGGCAGGAAAGGTGAAGAGGAAATGGAAAAATGAGACAACAACAGGGTGAGGAGGCATTTCTCTAACAAGTGCCACACAGATGGAGCCCAGAAGCAGTGATTCTTCACTGAGTGCACAAGTAAGATGACTAACCTGCTATGGATGATTTGGCTGATTTCAGGATGTCAACAGAAAAGTATATTCAATATGCCACAAGGCTGCAACGGCTAATCAGGATAATTGTTATATGAACTATACAGACTCTAAAACACATACCCAAAAGACAGCAGCATTATTCAATCAAAACTTATCAAGAATATATTTAATTTGGGAATTTTCTCTAACTAAAAGCCACCATATTTCAACATTTTAGATTAAAATGTAATTAAATGTATAATACAAATAATCGTTTGACTAGTTGACTAATTAAATTAATTACTGACTAAATTATTGTTAATTGCAGCCCTAATTACAACACAAATATTGGCTTGTGTGCTTTTATTCTCTAGCAGTGATATACCTATACAACATAATGACAGGACGGTGAAATCTTGATCCTGTTTGATTTTAAAGGGAAGCTTAGGCAATCAATGCAATTTATGGTAATTGGTGTCATTAACTACAAAAGAAGCAACTACGGTTTTGCTCAGCTGACCTCAGGCACAAAAGCCCTTGAACAGAGCCTCTCACATTTCTGACACGTATGTTTGGAGGATCACAGATGAAATAGTCATGGTCCATGGGATGAGCATCGGAAGTAAACATGTAATGCCATGTGCTGTTTCTGAAAGTTCACACTTGACTGTGATTGGTTAAATCTACATGTCATTCACTCAGAACAAGCTGAGGCTGACCAATAGGAGATGTGGATATCTTCTGTTTTTGAGCATAGAGATGCATTGAACAGATAACAACTGAATGACTATATCCAAAATAGCATAGCCACAGGAATGAGGTCATAATTCGAATTTTTAGTATTGTGACACTAAAATCTAATATAAAGTTTTGAACGAAAAGGCTTAAAATATGTTTTATATGAAAATCAGATACTAATCAATACTAAAACTAGTATCTAAACTAGATACTCATATGAGCAGGCATGGATACTAAAAAAATTACACATTCACAGGACAGAAATTAACCTTTCCTGAATGTGATGTGTTTAGAATGATCTTGAGCTGTATCAGAACAAGTATAAGACCACATCTGGTATCGGAATCTGTATTGAGTATTGAGTCTATTCCTTAGTATCGAAATTCAGTTGGATATTTTAGTATTGTGACAACACTAAAACCTATGTCAGCTGATATTAACTACTTCAAATATAAGGACTAGAGTAAGAATTAGAACTGTTGTGTCAGCATAGGTATACACACATCAGGCAGGAGTGAGAATGCTTTGTCCAGAATGCTCCACGGTATGGCATTATACTTATCTATCTCTATCGAGTCAGTGACAGCACCTGGCCAAGTTACAGGTCAGATCTGTGGAGGCAACCACACTCAAAGAATACTTGTTAGATATTGTTGAGCAATTAAAACAATTTATTATATGAATAAATGCAAGTTAAATCAACTTAATGCAATACCATGGAACTTGAACAACATGAAAAGGAATATCTCCATGGAGACAAGAATATCTCCATGGAGACAAACACCATAAAAAATTACCCTAAAAAGTGCACCTTTTAAGGGTTTAAGCAGAAAGAACTGTCTAGTAAAGATAAGATCACATAAATAACGTAAAAGACAAAAACAGCAAATACTACAATCTGAACAGAAGCAGGTCATCAGAGGATGAATTAATTCGAGAATATGTACAGACTCTCTCTGTAGATGACAAGAGGCACATGTGCATTTCCTGTGGTGGTTCCTCAGATTTCCTGTCAAGGTCACTGTCGCTCAGTCAGTCAACAATATATGCTGAATGCACACGCTTGGTAGGTACAAGCCAACTGTGTCATGTTTGAAATACTGCAAATGGACAGAATGGGTGGGTAGCAAAACAGAGATAATAGTTAATGGGAAAAAGAGAGCATGTAATGAAAACATGAAAGACAGAAAGAACTATTAATGATGCTAATCTGCCTTCATTTGAACTTGAGGGTGAATTGATAAAGGAAGCAAGGAAAACATAACTTTACTTTTAATTATTACAACAAGCACCAAATACCATAATATAGTGCATAACCCCCTTATGTCCCCTGTCCTCCTCTCTTCTGTAAAAACAACACCCGATGTAGCAATGATGCAGTAAGTTCCTCATTGGGTATGTGTTTCTTGTATTTGTTTAGGTTAGTGCTTATTAATATTACCAAATGTACCCACAATTGCAACGTGTCAAAAAATGAAATAAATAAAGAATAAATACATAATAATAAGGCTTGGGGCTGCTGTAACATCTATTTGCAGAAGTACAAGTAGAGATTAGTGGGCCAGTTGTAAAAATGACACCCCCTATACACTCAGTGTCATCTGCCATTCTGTACAGCTATGTAAGCTCCAAATGTTCAGAGTTGCAAGGCCAAGCACAATATGTTGGTAGCGTTACACTGCTCTGGGCACATACAACATGCAGAACCTTACATTTTTTTAAATAGGGTTTACAATTTTGAAGCAATGAATGCAAGTTGCCTGCATCATCTGCTGTTATATTGAGTAGCTTGCTTCATCTTCTGAATGCCATAGCAGCATTATTTTGGATGTATCCATGTTAGGCTGTTTCGGACCACTAAATAGTTGTTAAGTTCACAGGTTCATCAAGTGATGTCATCATCCACTGAATTATATGTTATAGACATTCAATATAGGCCTACTTCACTTTAAAGAGAAAGCGAAAGATACAAGACATTCTCTGATGCAAATGACCAACTAGTGGGCCTAAAGAATAAAAAGTGGTACATGTGCATTCAACCTGGAGAAAAGGCAACTGCAGCCGAAAATTTAAATTACTTGACTGTTGTGCCTATAAAAGGAGAACATATCGATTTAGCAGAATCTTTGCCCTATAGATAATTTGTAGACAAATTGCGCCACTATACATAAAATCTCTAAAGACATCTTTAGATGCTCTTAAAAAGAGCCGTGACTCGACCAAGAGGAAAGCCAAATAACCACAATCCGTGACAGAACAGGCGCACAATTTAACAGGCCAGTCAAGTATACACACTTCGCCAACATTTAAAAAGATGTGTCTAATAGCAGGGGAACCAGTCCGGATCCCAGGCAAGCGCACCATATAATTTAAGGTTTGACCAATCCAATGAAGGATACAATAAAATAAAGCACGATAAGATAATCAAGAACACGAAAAACAAGTAAGACTGCTCAATTCAATTCTAGTAAAAAAAAAAAGTCAAAAACTTTGGTCAAAGAACCGCTTCCTTTTATTAGTAGGCTGCAGTGAGGTTGTAATATCGCCGATGTTCATCTAAAAAGCGGTTGGCGCTAAAGGAATCATATTTTCTTGCATCCCACACTTACCTGTTGAAGATTTAGGTGAGCAGGAGAAAACTCGGTAAATGAGCTGGAGATGTATCCAGCTTCGGAACACGGTGTGTGCTGTTCGTCTGTAAACACCGTGCGCTGAGCGCGCGCGCACTGACGCCCCTCCTCCACAGAGAGCAGGGTGCCTACCATATTCACACGATAATCCACACATAAGTTTATAGCTGTATAATTATTACAAACCATTATTTGAAAAAACAAAAACAAAGACCATTTCATTGCACAATTTTATTGCATGAGTTGTAATGGCTGAAGATAAACAAATCTAAGGTTTGCTGAGTATAATTGAACAGTTTAAACTAAAGGCTTCCGCCTTTAAAAGGGCAGACATTCGAGTGACCGGCAGCCCCATCTGTCAACTATTACAAACCGGTCTTACACGCTGCATATAAATCAGGAAAGTAAAAACATTGATCTAAGCAGTTTAAAAGACTGATCCAATGGCTCCATCTATAGGTTAGTTTTTGTACTGCAGATAACTGGTGCTGGACAAATGAAAGACTTGCTATGATAGACATTTTGTATAATTTAAAAATCTTCCTTTAAAGTAGACCAGCCACATCAAGATACTCTGATACTGACTTGCAAAATGGTCTCTTAAAACTTAAAAGTAACTTGGTCACTCAACAATCTCAAAAAAAAACAACAAAAAACAAACAAAAAAAAAAAAACAACAATATTGGCATACATGCCACAACAGACCTTGCAATCCAGCAAACGGGACTTAAGATTTACCAGTTTACCGTTATTACACATATCAAGTGTTCATATAATTCTTAAAAAAATAAATATATTCAACAATACAAATGATTTGTTAGGTAAATTACAGATGATTTGTAAAATCTTGCCAACATGTTTCATGCGTTTTCTTTCTTTCCATTACGCTGGGCACTGTTACAGCGGGCAAACTGGCAGATTATAGCCAGACAACAGCATGGGCATCAAACACACTTTCTAACACAGAGCAAAATATCTTGATTGAGTGACATTTTACTCTCAGTATGTCATAGTCTCTTTTTAAGTATTGCTTATAATTAATGAAAATATGTGGCGAATACATTTATAATCAGAGGTAGGTATTCCCAGGTGCAAATATGATTATGAAAATTTGATACTACAGCAGGGGCACCTTTTTAAGTGACAAATACACAAAATGCATGTATATTTTAACTATGGCAGTAATCCATTACCATTCCAATGCCACACACATTAGTAATATCTTAAAATGCTGTCGTCTTGACTAAATGACAATGCACTGAGCTCACCAATTATAACAGTTTAACATAAGCAGGATTTTCAGGTAAAAAAAAAAAAAAAAAAATCCCAGCTGCCTTGTCACTTGCAATAGTCACTGTGCAGCTACAAACCCAGAGCCCAGTTATAAAGCATTATGTCTGTGCTTAGAAATTGTACCGTGCTATATAAAGAAAATGCGTTAACAGTCAAACACTTACTGCTAACCGTTCTAATCAACCAGAAGTTAGCAAAAGATGCTGATGATTTATGTTGGCAAAAAATGAGCTTCCCCTTTGTGGAAAAAAAATATGAGCATGTTTTTACATCCCTCAATATTATAATTTGTAAAAAGGTTTATGAAACATTTTGTTTTGGAGGGAATTTTAACTTTTTTGACAAACCATTGCAGAAAAAAAAAAAAAAAATCACCAATCGAAAGAAATATCATGCACATGTTGTCCCATGTGTGCTGATTGCATTTTATGTCAAAATATCGTAGTCAATGTTTTTGTTCAAAAAGTAGTTTTTTGAAGGCCATTTGCCTTTTTGTCAGTCTTGATCCTGTTTTTTGTTTTTTTTATAAACAAGCTCACAGTTCCAGGTTGCAGAGTTGAAAGGAGACTCCTTGTTCATCATTTCCTGAACAGCAGGAGGCGCAAGAGGCATGGCGCTGACTAAATGAGCTTCAATTTTCCATTTCATTTTAGTTAGAAGAAATACTCTTTATAAAATGTTATTTTTACTTTGTTTTAAATTGTTGCTTTTCTTCCTCAAAAACATGACAGACAACAATAAGGTTGTAATAAACTCAACAACCTCCCGAAGAAGACTGGTAACAGAGGCATGTTAGTCAAGAGCAGGCCCCTATCTACACAAGTCTTCTTGTGTGGAGTCTCTCACATTTTTCCTTTTCTTGCTATTGCCTTGGTGCTGTGGCCGGCTGCTCTCATAAGCTTTGGTGCCGGCAGAGGAGCCTTTCTGACTATGGTGGCCACTCTTAAGATGGAGACGGGACGCTCTGGCCTGTGAGTAAAACAAAGAGTACAGACAGGTTTTTGTAGTACTGCCAGTGTACTGCCCAGTGCAACTTGTGTAAAAAGTAACTTGCCTTTCCACTTTTGTTGCTTGTAGACGAAGTGGTAGTGTTATGACTCGTTCGATGATTAGCTACAGAGACAGACTTTTCTCTGTGTGTCACCAAGCTCCGACAAGGCTGCTGTTTAGCAGTCTTACATGGTGTGCCGTCAGAGTCCTGCATAAAGGTAAAAGGATTACTAGCTTTTACACCTTTTACTCAGTATGCAGTTAGCAGAACTTACAGCATCACTGGAGCTGGATGAGGATGTGGGTGACAGAGGAGAGGATGAGGGAGAGGAGCGTAGTGATGGAGACGGTGAAGAAGAGTTGGAAGACTGTTTACTGTGACGAGCAACATCCTCCTCATTTGGAACGTTGTTGTTGCATTCATCAAGTTGTTGGGATAGTACATCATTTTCTAGAAAAAAAAAAAAAAAAAAAAAAAAAAAAAAAAAAAAAAAAAAAAAAAAAAAAAAAAAAAAAAAAAAAAAAAAAAAAAAAAAAAAAAAAAAAAAAAAAAAAAAAAAAAAAAAAAAAAAAAAAAAAAAAAGGTACCATTTGTAAACAAAGTGACTTCAAAATCATATTGACAGGCATGTACAGGGATTTATTCAACATAAACGTACTGTTAAGTGGTAATTCATTTTTACATTGGTTTCCCCAATTGCTTCTTATCCATTCCCGGTACTCATCAACCTCCTGAGTAACACGGATTATTCTGCCAAGAATGCTGTGGAAAATATATGGAAATGTAACATGACATTCATAATCACTGGATATTTATGATACAATTTAAATATATTTTATAATTTCATTTAAATGTGCATGTATAAATATAGAAGATAGATGTTGTCTTGAAGCACTCACCTCTCAGTCTCATTATTTGGATAGTACTTGGCAATGTGTGACACAGCATGGCTAAGAACCACATATGCATAGTCAAATGCCTGCTTGACCTGCATAGCACCATATGAGCTTCGCCCAACATCATTGTCTAAAATTATGAAAATGTACTTGTGAGAAATGTTGGCATTATAATATATAATTTATTTAATCAATTACATAAGATTGTCCTGCTACCTGGCTGCAGAGGGTCTTCAATGTAGAGCATGGAAGGCCTGTATCCATCCATCATGTTCTTTTGTACCTCATCTTTGGCAACATAGCAGCCTCCATCTGTTATCCTAATGCCTGTTTTCAGGTAGTTAAAATTGCGACCATAGAGCTCAAAGAACTCAATAAGCAAAACACCAATGTTGATATTGGGACTACATACATCTTCTCTATAGTGAAGCTGCAACACAAAGTATTTAATGTAAAAATATAAATATTTCATTAAAACAATGTCAATACTTGAAATAACACAGTAATAAAATAATTGCACATAATTTTAATGAACATATGGTCAGAACAAGCACTGGTTCTTAGCCTTAGCCTCCACAAAAACCTGGAGATCTTGTTGGCAATACTCAACACTGTCTTAAATTTAATTTATATGTAACTAAGCATACTTTTGGACAACCCTAATATAATAATAATATTTATAATAATGATTGTATATTCAACATGTTTACTGACCTGTAGGAAGCTTACAGCCATGAGAAAGAGACTGTACGAGCCGATTCCTCCTGTGAAAACCTCATTAAGGTCTCTCTGCAGCAGAAACTGCTTTAGCACCAGGACCAAGTAAGGCAGCACAGGGTATTTCTAAAGAAAAAAAAAATTACACTGTGTACAAGTCTCTTGTTTCTCAAAAATTTCACACATTCCGATCAAATAACACTATCAAATGGTTTGCTGGATTGAATATTGGCTTCCAAATATCGGTTCAGTCGATATCCTGATTAAGCACATGAATTGATGTACTAAGACTAATGGTTGTGTAAATAAAAGTTCAAACATTAGGACTTTCTGGGCCAACTACAAAGTTACTTGAGGGATGAGTAACAGTTACATAACACATTTTGAGCAGTTTTGTCTGGCTCGGTACATCCCTACTATCAAAGCGGAATTTGGATAACCCATAAATTTCATTGTACAAACCTCTTTATATTCCTTTATAAGACAAGCAGCTTTAACTCCATTTTTAACATTGAAGCTAATGTCCACCTTGACCTCAGTAAAGGAGTCAGTCAGTTTGATAATAGGTACCTAAAACACACAAACTTGATTATTACTACAAGGAGATGATTGTAAGAACAAAAACATCAACAAAGCAATTTTCCCATGATGCAACTATCAAAAATATATCTTTCTTATAAAAATTTAAACCATGGGGGTAGTCCATCAAAAACAAGTTCAGGCTTACCCGGAACTACTAACTCCATCTCCAGAAAACAGCATTTTTTTTACTTAGCCTGCACACATTTATTCTATCAGAATTGCATTTTGTTACCATCTAATATATAGGTATAGATTTATAAATATTAATTTTCAGTGTACTTAAATGTACAGAGCTGTATCAGTGGAATCAATTTTTACAGGAGTCACATGGCGCTATCTAGTGGGTTAAGTTGGTTATCTAATGGCTTACTTTACTGGCTGGGATGTGCTGATTTACAAGTGCTTATCTGACAAAATTTGATAAAGATTAATTGTATATAAGGGATTTTTTGTACGCTACCCAAAAAATAAATTACAATTTCACAATAAAACAGACCCAAAGCTTGATTTGCACTATCGCGTCACTCAATTTGCGGGAATCGTGTTGCCCAATTCGCTTCATTCGCGCTGCAGAACTTTACATAGGGGTAATGTGTAAATCACTCGCCTTTGACGCGCAATTGTGTGTGGGGCCTCTGAGCCTAAACTGCAGCCCTAGATTTGAATATTGTTTGGGAATTGATGTGCATGCTTGAAAGCATTTTAATAGGCACACATTATTGGATAATTTAAGCCTATTTAATATGAAGCCCACAAATGCCAAAGACATTTGAAGTAGAAGAAGTATGTGATTGGTCATCAAAAGTCTCAGGTGTTTTTTTTCTGTATATTGACCAACAGTGCCAAGTTATTTTTATTGCAATTAGAGAGTAGGTGAAAACAAATACATCATACATATATAATAAATCATACATTTAGGGATCAAAAATGTTATGTAGTAATTTTGCAACACAAACAACACACAGTATGGTGAAATGTTATATGAAGAGGCCTGGTTTATCAGTTCTGCAGTGTTAAACAGGAAGTGCCTGGACCAGTTTCTATTAGGCCCTCTTAGATTAATTAATTTTAAATTAATTGCGTTTTGCAGTGAACAAAATGTAAAATAATGATCAATGTATGCTTTAATTTAATTCTAAATACTCGAGAAAAAAAACAAAAAAACCAAAATGTCTTCTTTAAAACATTTTCATTCTTATATCCTATTTCATTACATTTGCATATACATGCTAATTTGAAAATAAGATAAATAAGATTATATAGTTTTTTTTTACATTGACAATTGTTTGTCTACTTTTGTATAATTTTCGATTTAATTCAATTTTATATAGACTCTCAAACAAATGTAGGGAGGATGCAACAGGAGTGCATGTTTTTCTAAATATTACTTAGTCGAGTGGGATAGTAGCTGTGGTAAATATTTATCATGTATCGTATCATTATTTATGTCATATCAGTTGGCAGTTTGTGGAAAAACTTAAGAAAAATACAGGAAGTAGCAGGTGGTTCTAAAACGGAATACCTAGCTACCTATTTTTCTGACAGATTAAACATTTAATAAAACAAAATAACAATTTAACAAAATGACAACACATAAGTGCTATAATTTAGTCCAATCCTAACTATTGTGTAATTTAGACAAGTTTTAGCCTTCGTTAACATTATGGTGGTTGCTAGGTAACAGTTATGGAATTACCCCTACATATATAATATCTGCTGCCCATGTCCAACCAGAAAGTGATTTCTGTAGTACTGAAAATGAAACAGTAATTCATTTATGCTGTTGTTGTTCATTCTCTTAAAATGTGAATGGATCTAGATACATTTTTATTTATCAAAGTTGTGATAACTAGATCAGAATGTAAAGATCACTTAAATACATTTGTAAATATTATGATTGTATTGGGGAAATGCCATATTATCCAGGGTGCCTTCTGTACATCTGGCAAAGGACTACAGATGGAAACTAGCCTCTTGGCCAACTCTGGCATATTATACAGTTGCAGTTCTTGTAATAGATAGATAAAATCCAAATACCAAAAATCAAAACCTTGTTTTAAATCTTTACTGTTTGAATATTACTGCTGTATTGACAACTTTAAACATAGTAACAACGAAAAATCTCAGTCCATATTGAATATGCATGAAATGTTATGCCTGCACTCTTCTGACAATATGAATGTATATGATGATAAAATATACATTTATGTATAAGATAAATGGTACATACTTTCCTATGTGAAATAGAATGCCCATTTTATGCTTGGTTAAAGATTGTACTGTGGTATGTTGATAACTACAATAAAAAAGGAAGAACAATTATAAACTAAATTATAAAATTATAAAAAAAAAAAAGACTAGTGTTTACAGTTTTAGGTTATACTGAACAAACTGAACAAATTTTTTTTTTTTTTTTGTGAAACAGATACAATTATATGGGTAGAAAATAGTATTTTTTCCATCATTTGTAATAGAAAAGCAAACAATTCTACCATTCAAGCTGTTCTCAGTGCCCACTCAAGTTAGCCATGTTGATGGATTTTCTATGCCTGGATTGTCGAAATAATATAGGCTTTCACTTAAGCTTGCTTTATGGTATACCCCCATGTCTCGAAAAATGCAACAAGTGTAAAATGTGTAGAAGAAATATACTATGTTTACTTACAGTGGCTTTGTCCAAAACTTTAATAGAGTTCTCATCAGCAACATTCATTCTCCGAAGTGCTTCTTCCAGTGTCCAAAGTGGGAGAGTTTCCCATTTTCCAAAAACAACAAGGTCTATGTCACTGGTAGGAAGAATACAGAAAAAAGATTAAGATGACAATGAATGTTTATGAAAAAAATATGAAGAAATAGGGTAAACATGTTTAAAATGTAATAAAGTTATTTAATTGACTGATTAAAATATTGGTTTTACAATACTTAATTCGTTAAGCCGATTTATTCACAATTAAAAAGTCGTTTTTCCACAGATTTCTGCTCAGACTATGGGGGTCCAAAGCCTAGTTAAATAATACAATTTAAAACATTTCTGGATTAAATGTATGATCCACAAATACTGAACTATACTTGATACTTGAACTCTGCCATTATTTGTTAGGAATTGGTTCCACCAACTTGCCATATTATGAATTTAAATCCTTTCAATTTACAACAAGGCTTGAATGTCAATGCTGTCTGAAGCTAAGACACTGAACTTTGGTGCAGTGTTTGTTTCATGTAGATAGACTACATACATTAACCATAAATCAGGACAAACATCTGCATTTTGATAAGCCACAAGAATGCATAATGTGTGTCCTTTAAGTGCTTGACAATATAAGATGCTCACCTTGTTGGGAGATAAAGACCAGTGCTGAAGCTCCCAAAAACTTGTACCTGACGAGAGTAAAACACAATATAAATAATAATAAAGCTGCAATATTAAAACCAATGAAACTATTAGTTTACAGTACAGTATAACATGAATGTGTATTACATATTGTGGATGACACAGACTTGTTGATATTGATCTGATTATTACAGTGAATCAAAAACATTTATGTTGGCAGCTGGTAATTCCCCTGCTCATACAGTATGGGTAATTTTTTATGTCGTAAAAAATATGGGATTATTATGAGTAGTGCAGAGGGTAAATCAGTCTACACACAAACAGTATGTGGACAGCTTATTTTGAATTGACACAATGCAATCGCAACAGTGAAGCTGCTGCACTTCTCTCCTCTTAAAAACAAGTTAGTGCAACCAGGCTTTGCAGCTTGTGCTTGTATTTCTTGTACATTATTTGCAGGAACCTTGGGGCATTTCTCATTATACAAAAATGTGTTCAGTCACAACCTGGAACAAAGTAAAATCACCAGTGGCCACCAGATTCCTCCAGCTAATACCTTCTAAAACCTACTTGACACAAGTTGCCATGCCTCTACCCGGTCCACACTTTTCCACAAGGGGTCAGCACCTAGGAGCATTGCTCCCCCTGTTCCTAGAATAGTTTTGATAGCTGTCACTGCACAATAATATTGCAGAGACACTTCTGTAATCTTTTTCCCCACCTACCTAGCTGTATTGCTAAATAAAATCTACACTTGATGATAAATTAACACATAGTAAAGAGGCAAACACATCATTGTTTGTTGGTGTACTAATGGAAAGTGACTCTTTCATCTGTGGAATCTAAGATTAGCGGGTACCTCAGCACTGGGCCACAGGTCGTGGATGACTGCTTTGATTCTGTCAACCACCTCCAGTCTCATCTTTTCTTCTTCTGGCCGCGGGGAAATGTATTTGTAGAAGTCCGTTATCTCTTCATGTAGCCTGCACAGAAGACAACAGTTATGTTTAAAACCCAATAAGTGAAGAAAAGGAGTACTATCTTGATTATTCACCGGCATCATAAACATAATCCTCAGACCTTCAAGCTTTAAACTTTCTAAGTTAATTAAAAAAGGTTTTCACATCATGTAAATCCTCTTAAGACAAGAACAGACTGACAATGCTCACAATAGTAATGTTATTATTTCATTGTGTAGAAATATTTGTTACATTTTATTATATTAGAAGCGGCGACTGTCACCTCAAAAGTTGTAGCTTTTAAAAGGCCAACACCATATCTTCCATATCGTAATTCATATACGACACAACTTGGTCAGAGATGCAACATAAAACGTTCAAATTTAAAGCATTATAGCCATTTTTCTAAATTAAATTAACATATATAATGGTCTTATTTTACAAATCGAAATAAATTAAAGGACAACTGGCTACAGCTTAAGTCTAGACATTACATTTCATAATGAGTCTGTGTGGTCACATGTTCCAGGTAAATGTATCTTACAAGACCAAACAAGTTTAATGGGGTTAAGGCCCTTCATTGGCACTTGCGGGTGACTCTTATGGTAACAGATCTAAGCTGCTAGGGCTGACATGGTGTCTCTTCCAGTGTTTTATAGTAGTACTGTAGGAATTGGAGATAGTGGCCCATTTTACTGGTTATAGTGCTTACACGCAACCTCACGGAGCACACACGCAGTGTTCAACTCGACATCTCCATGGCATCTTCAGCTTGTTTTGTAGCGTATGTAAACATCTATCAGCCGCAGCATGATCTGTGCTCGCCCACGTGAGGACTGATGGATTTTATGTGCAAATTTAACCATATCAGCACTGTTCTACACCTTACTCTTTTCAAGCAAAGCTTCTGTGTGGCTTACCAGGGCATATTTTGGTCAAAACAGTCCATAAATTTGTGTTAATCCATGATAATTAATGTAAAAATTATTTTGATCACTCTTAAAGCATTAATTTAAACACAAAAAACAAAAGTAAACTATTACAATAATCCCAATCCCCAGTCATTTTGTGCAAATGACAGAAATAAAAACAACACAAAACAGATCTTCAGTCAAGTCGCTCTGGGTTTCGTTTCTCAGTAAATGGGCCATGTGTTACTCCCCTCTTATCAAATGGGAGCAGCAAAGAAAATCAGACCTCCTACTCCACTTCCCACGATCAAATTACAACTCACCCTAATGCCAAAAAAGCACACGACCAATTGGCTCTACTAAAGGGATAATCCCCCTTATCTCTATCAGAGTAATGTTATATAATCTTGAGAAACTGGTTCTGGGAGAGCAGTAGGTCAAAGCTGCGCCAGATTTGGACAGCAAAGCACTGTGTCAGGCACAGCTCTTTACTACCAACTAGAATTTTACTGTGGTTTGTAACATTTTGTCTTTAGATAATTTAGATAATTTGATGCTGCCATTATATCACTCATTGCATTAACATGCAGAACATACTATGTTCATACAGACTATGTTTGTAGTCTTGTTTAACTCTTACCTCAATATCTATGCAGGTCATAAAGATGACTATTGAGATGAGTTAAGCAGAAGATGCATAACGCTTTTATTGCATAAATATTCTAAGCTATGGTTGGGGTTATGATGATGAACAAATGATGAAAAAGGATTACAGATTCTATGAATCTCAGAAACTATTCAATAGAGTTAAATTCCTTATTTAGTTTAATTACATTATGATCATTGGTTACCCCAGCTGGTTAGTGTCTGTTACATCATCATCATCATCATCAAGGTTATAGTTAAAATGCATGGGAATTTAACTACAGCACTCACCCACAAAATATTGCTCAAATAAAAAAGGGACAAATGTAACATTTCTGCATATGGAAAGAATGAGTTATGGAGAGTGACACATGTGTTGTTCAGAAGAAGGGAGGGCACCTACAGTCCAAAGAACAAGATTGCAGGCTCTGTACAGGCTTCCATGATTTGACAAAAACAATAGTCAGCAGGAGAGCAGAAGAGCAGAGTCTGGTGTAGCAGAGTTTCATGCTAGCATCAAACATGACAGATGTACATAGTCTATGTAAAACTGTGTGTTTTATGGTTTGTAACTTAACATCAATCTGCCAGGGGGTCTGTAGATGGAAATTAGCCCAAGGATATAATCTGGCATGTTTACAGTTGTCTACATGTTCATTAATATGCACTGTCCCCTTTTCTTAAAAAAATAAATACATCCCATGCTCTGGAAGACTACATATTATGTAATGAAGATTGGAGGGTTTTTGCATTTAACTATGCAAACTTGAAGCTTTTAGACTAACCATTACACTTTAAAAGCACTGACAACAACAAACACAGCACAGTCAACTAGGCATGAAACAACAAATAACAGTAATTATGGCTAACTGTTTATTGAAGTAACCAACTAAAAATTTCTGGGCTATAAAGAAACTGTCCAATTATCAATTAAAAGTATGTATGTATGTATATTTATTTATTTATTTAATAGAATGTTTTATTTTTTACATATGTGACTGCAGTATTTTTAGATAAACCCTGAAAAAAAGTCTTTGATGCACTTTCTTTATCAACAAGCCAAATCCTGTGATTGGACAGCGCAATATGGGTGAAGTGTCTTACTCCAGGATGAAAATACTATGCATTGTACTAAGGGGAGTTTAGAACTGGCTGGCTGTAGGTGGTGGAAGTACACATTCTGAGCCACAGACACTATTGCTTTTACATAGTATCTAAAATAATCCTTACTTACCATATTATTTACAACTCACTGAACATGGAAGGACCATGGACAAAAGAGTATCAACACAAGTATTTGGAGAGTTGGCTTAGAATGAGAAGTGAAACTGGGTCATTCAGTTGTTGCTGTTATAATTAATTTGCTGGATTAATCTTCCACAGTAAAATTAACAGGTTGCTAATATTGAGCAGTTGTCAGCCAAGTGGAAGTTGCTATCAGGGTTCAGATAAAAATGTAACTCAAGCAAAATATTGCAAAGAATCTCTGATCTATCTATAAAAGGATAGTTATTTTATATTCTTAATTCTTAATTGTGTGCTAAGAAGCAGACAGTGTAGTCAAATAGGACAAGTAAACATCTGTAGAGCTTGCTACAGATGAATCTTCTTAAACAAATAGAAACTTACACGATTATAAACGTCAATCAACCAAAAATGAGCTCACTCTTTGTGGCTTGTCTGCACATGACTCAAAATGGGAGTGTCCGATCCGCCAGCAAACTATTGTCAACGTAAACATTGAAATCATTCCATGTTTCAACAAAGTTCTACATGTTAAAGACAAGACATTTTAGCCTTCGGGCTACGGGTTTTAGATTTTAGTTAGTTGAAAGGTGGTGGACGGACAGCGGTATGCTCTCAACATAGCATGTATAGACTGACACCCGTGAGTCTTACCAAACTTGGTGCTGCATGGATTTCAGGGGCTAAAGTGTTACACAGTTTCATCAAATCTCACCACTGAACTTACCCTACAATTCCTTCAGAGTAGTTTCGAACTTTCCATGGCGTGCCCGTGTATTCAGTGGGTCTTCCCGTGTTACAGCCATTGCCAGTGTGCAGGAGGCTGGAATTGTATCCAAAAGTGCTAGCTTTGTTGTCCCTTTTCCTTTTGTTAGAGAGTCCGTCTGTGAGCCCTCTCCATAGCACTCCGCTCCCCAGCTGCCCTACTCCTCCAACACCGCCCCTGCCCGAGGCTCGGTGGTTGTGGTTGCTATTGCTTTCTAGTGGTATGAAGTCTTGTTGCCCTGTTATTTCTGCGTCCTCCATTGAAATACCGCTGTTGGAATTAGGAGCCCAGTTTCTGCAACTGTTTCCGGACGCCCCGTTTGGAGACCCAGATGTGAAGCTGGTATTTACATGCAGGTACCCGAGCCCTTGTGTCGTCTCCCAAATTTGCATCCACAGGTTGTTAGCTGGTCCACGCTGTTCTGGTTGGAACCAGGCTATTCTCGGATCCATCAAACGCCACTAAAGGCACACTGCCCCCCCCTGCCCAGCACTGAGCAGCGCTCAGCCCGTGTGCTCCGTGCCGCTAGCCAGGTTAGCAAACGTTAGCAGAAGCTTCGTTACAGCGACGTTAGCAGGCTGTCCGCTGCCCGTTACTTGTACAATCTGTTCAAACACGTCTGTGCCAGAAACAACACGCCCGATGCCAACTACAATCATCCACAAAAAAATAAACTACAGCTTGAACTCTTCGTAAAAAGCAGCGCAAGTCGAACTGTAGAGTTGGGACAGGAGAAACGTGCGACTGCAGTATCGGACTGTTTTTCTGACCCTTTCCTCTCAATGGCGGTTCGGTGTGTGAGTGAAGCATGGGGGGAAAAAGCGCATGCGTGTACATGAGCGAAAGAGGTGGAGAGTTGTTCTTACGCAACTCACAACTGTTTTTGGTTACATAACCAAAAAATGTATTACCCTAGGATTAACGTACATAATGCATTTTTAAATTCAGCTTAATGTAAAGTTTAATAGCAGGGCCCTTTGAAGTTCAATAAAAAAACATTTTGTCTACAATACAAAGTGTGCCAAATTCTCCAAGCTATAAATGTATGACATAATATTTGGTTTTGAATTAGAAAATGCTATGGAAACTGTTTTGCATCAATTAAAAGTGCATATGACAGATTTTCATGTTTTAGTTTGATGGGATAATACATGCCATTAATATAAATCATGGTTCTATATAATTCAAGTGGCAATTTGGGAAGACTTTTGGGAAGAGTTGCTTAGACAACCATAAAGTGATTACGTCCAAACAGACAGAATTCAGTGCATTTAAGTCAGGTTAGATGTATTTGCAAACACATTTCTGGCAGTTAAACATTTATCAAAACAAAGTTGTTGTCAATTTATTTGTCAAATTATAACAGTTTGGTTTTCAAGTTATAGAATTGCCTCTACTAATGCCATATCTGTTTCGTATATCCAACAAAAATAAAATGACTTCACCATAATTAATATTAGATGGTCAAATTTTACTACATTTTAGTCAAATTGGTAGTGTAACATATCATTTACACCTAAACCCACATCTTAAAACTACCGTAATGTTCTCAGCACTGTCTAGCTGGAGGCTTACAATAATAATGAATGTATTAGCAAAATAAAAATAATGACCAAAAAAAAAAAATCACAAATGCAATACATTTCCTGCATGCAAAATTAATCTTTCAGCATTTCTTTGAATTGCCCTCCACCAGTTTCCTTCCCAGTCTGCCACTTGATTGGTGAGAATACATGTTTTACACCAAACAAAGACACAAAGAAATACAAGTGTGACAAGACTAAACTTTTTTTTTTTTTTTCAATAAAAGCACTTTTGTAGTACAATCTACAGTTCCTATGGTCCATTTTTTTTTGCTGTTGTAATCCAAACTAGGTTAATTTGCAGCTTTGTGATCTAAAACTGTGTATGCTGCCAACTATAGTTAAACTCTGCCACTACATTTTAATGCTGCATTCATGCTATCTTGGAAACGTGTCCATTTTTCAGAGTTGGAGGTCGAATCTTCAAATTCAGGTCAGAGTTTAAACTCTGTAACTCATGCGGCAGACTTGGATTCTAAGTTCCAAAGTTTACATCGCATTGACAGGACCCCGTTATAAGATTTTGTTTCATATCACACTGACCTTTCTACTTTACAAATTTAAAACATTTAATAAATTTGAAACAAAAAAATGCAAAAACACCTTATTTATCATTAATTTACCTGCACCTCCTCACACAAATTCACAACACCCATAGTCCAAACAGCATGTTTGGACTATGGCTGTGGGCGGAGTTTAGGTGTTAAGTGTCACTCTAAACTGTCACATGCACTTTAAGTTTGTGTCAAAGTGGTACGCAAAGAAATATGTATATTCTATAGAAGATAGATGAAACGGAAATGGAAAAATTCTAAAAACAAAATATACTGCAAAATACAGTACAGACAGTAAATAGAGTAAATAAGAAGAAGCAACAAAGCAATATTTGCTTTACTACCACGGTAATAAATAAAATCCTGATAACATATCTGTTGAGGTTATCCCTCATTTGTCCAGGAGCTGTCCATCGTATCCAAGGTTTGAAGGTAGTCATCTGGGCAGAGTTTTTGAAATCAAGAAGTTTTGGCTACCACCTAGAAGCCAATATCTGTTATAAAAGTACTGGTATGAAGAACTAGAATTACCGGTAATCTAGCACTCCTCCCCTTAGGGGAGGATAAATTGTAGCTCCTCAGACCAGTATTTTAAGAATGACAATGACTTCTGGATATTAACCCAGATATTGTCCAGACTGATACATTTAATACCTGATCGGATAATTGCCCAATTGGTACATATTTAAACAGATATGACCTGATAGGGCCTTCTGAAAGATCATTTTTTCACTACCTTTTCTAAATAACTGATGAATCTTCTCAAGTTGGTTTTCACATTGTCTAGCACACAAAGCTGCTGCGGGGCATACTTTCCTCTCCCCTCTTTTCGAATCTAAGGAAAAAAAATGCATACATTAAAAATGTTTCCAAATTGTTTGATACAGACATAAATGGCATAAAGTGGAAAAAGATATGCATATATTAACTTTTTACCCCACAATTCACTACTGATTATTTAAGATTAAAGATAAAAAACAGAACTTGGATATTACCTTGGCCTTAAATACAGGTTGAAGTGCTTTGAGTGCAGGTAGTAACTGGATATTTTTGGCAGCCATCTCTGCCTCATCACCATCCGCAAAAACATCAAATAAAGCATCAAGAGCTTCTCCATTTACAACAAGGTCAGTATCTTTGGAGGCAATTTGTAGTAAGGCATTTCCAATAAGCTGCAAGAGAGATATTTGTCAACACCACCACATTGAAATTAAAAGTTAATGATGTTTGTACCTGGATTGTTTCTGCCGTGCCTTTCTCCCTTGCCAAAATACTGCCAGTTATACCCAGAATGGCAACAGCATTGACTCTCACACTGACAACATCGCAGCGGCTGGCTGCTTCACTCAGACTCAAGAGTTGCTGGGGTGTCATGCACTGAAAGACACAATGAATGTAGGGCAAATTAAAAGGGAATAATTGTATATAGTGTTAAAAATGCCAAATAAACAGCACCATATACAGTTTTCTTATTAGGTAGAACTTTCATTCTAGTACAAAAGCACAAATGAAAGTATTTCTAGTTTACCTGTGGAATATTTTTGGAAGCAATGGTCTGCAACAGTGATCTAAGAGCACTAGTTACAGCTTCTAGAAATTCAGCATCATTAGGCATTTCTGAAAAGGATAACACATGCAAGTTCAGTATCCACACTAGGCCTATAAATACATTCACTGACTGATTATTGGACACCTGACTCTCCAAAAACTAGTGATGAGAGGTGCAGTGCTGCCTCTTGCAGAGCTGCTACTCCTCCCAGAGATTCCACATCCATCGTAGAAAGGATACTATGAAGGCATGTCAAAGCCCGTGTCTGTACTCTCTCCAATCTTGAAGAACCATGAAGAAGCTTTGGATATTAGAGCATCAACAGATATTCATTTTAGGGTTTTACATCTTTACCTTTTAATTAGACATTTCCATACAGGATTCGGGTGGCATATGTTAATAGCTTCAGGGTTAGGGAACTCGGTCTTTTTGATCACCTAGGGAGAAGAAAACATAGAACATATATAAAAAAAAAAAAAGACAGACAATGCATTTTTAGAAAAGTACAAAATATGGTGGTGAGAAGATATTTGCCTTTTTGGGAATGCAGTGCTTAATTAAAGCTCCATGAACTTCAGCAGATAAACATAAGGGAGACATAAGGCTGGACACTCCATCACAAAGGCTATCTGGCCCCAATTCACTCTCATCGCTGCTTGATGACTCCTCCCATTCATCATCTGAAGGATCTGAACAAAAAAAAAAAAGACACAGGTTCAAATATTTGTGCCTGAAACTGATCATCCTGAAAGACTACATATCATCCTTTTTTACAGTCTTTAATACTAAACATGCATAGATTTTACATTTTCAAAACTAATGAAGTGAGATAATGTGTTCTCATTAAATACATGGCCATAACCATTTAGGACTGCCATGTCATGAATCATTATTTTGCATAGTTTCCCCAATTTCAATCTGGTGCCTTCAATACTTACCATCAGAACAACACATGTTGACAATGATCTCCAAAGACGTTTGCTGGGCTGTCAATAAGGCCGTCGCCTCCCTCAACTCCTCTCTAACCCTCTGGGCAAGAATTACATACAAATCACCATTTTAGTAAAACTGCAATCTACATTCCCATAAAAATTGTGTAACATCGTCAGAGCATTAACAAAGTATACACAAACATGGCAGCACAAGTTAACTTAAGCTAATTAATTTGTTAGGTATAAACAATAACTTAGTTAGCATTGGTTTGCTGAAATGTCTTTGCAGCAATGTAAAAATTAAAAGATCAAAGCACTCCTAACAAGACAATAGACTATGGCTATAGTCTTTTAGCCGATACATCTGTCAGTGGTGTCTTAGTCAAACGATTTTTTTATTAGTTGACAAAATTATTTTATTAAGATCAAAAGGATGAATGTGCATAACTGCAGAAAGAAGTATGATGTGCTACATTAGAACTGCCAAGAATGCTTTACCACTCCAAGTCACTATAGCCCTAACGTAGCGCATTTCTGTTAAACAATTGTAATAAGTCAACAAAATTCCCCCACAATAAATCCCTACTTACAGGCAATAAGTCTGAGACATCTGAATAATCGATATTGACAGCTTTGCCGTTGCCGTTTATCTTTGGATTTGGTGCTTCTTCCTCTTCCCCCATCTCATCCACAGGAAAGTCTTTAGAAGTTTCATTTTCCACACCAGCCCCTGTGTTCAGGTAGCGGTCCTCCTCTGCCTGTCTGAGTGTAGGGATCATGGCTCCAGCATCTATATCCAAACACTGCGACAAAGTTGCTACAACAGTGTTGAGAATTTGGGCCTGGTGAGCAGCAGGAAGACTACCTTTTATGTTCCATAAGATCCCTAAAAAAAAATAAAAAAATATAAAAATTCTGACTCTGCACAGCACCTACACTAGAATTAAAAATGTATATAAATATCGCAATTACCTGCAGCTAGTGCTCTGAGGAGAGTGTGAGCCATGCTCTCCTGAGATGACAGCAGCACATTTTCCAGGGCTCCAAGTACAGTAGTGTTTATGCTACACAGCAGCTCTGGGTTATCCTCAGTCACAGTGTGTAAACAGTGGGCTGGCCAACACAAAAGGTTTTAGGGTAAATAATGGGTGAGATTTATAGACATACAAAAAATCTAAGTTAAGGGATATAAATGGATTTATGAAAAAACAGAACAGTGAGACTTGTGACAATTCATTTTTTTTTCCTACAACAAGATTTTTACTTTGACTTTTACTTTAATACATACCAGCAGATATGGCCAGTTCTACATTATGTGGGTATTTCTCCAAACATTGGACAACCACATCCAGGAGACCAGCTTTGTTAAAAATGGAGAGAGCCTGTATATTGCTCTCACTGATGACAAAAGAAATTACAATATTTGTTAACATTTTAACAATATGTTATTATGGTATATGGTAGTTAAGAAAATTGCAAATACTTTGCACTTTATATTTTACTTGCAGGGCAAGTCCAGAATGATATCCCTCTGTATGAAATGGAAAGAGATATCAATCTGGTCACTAGTCCCCCTGAATCTTGCTTAAGGCACAAAAGACAGAACCGTGCAATCACATTAGTTTATTTCAGTGATGCATGTGAAACAAAGCAGCTCATTGACAGGTGGATTAGCCAATTAGGGATACACACCAATCACACCCATCTGAACTTTGGGAGAATCAATGGTGGCCAGATTCACATCTTAGTTAAGTGTGTATTTTGGATTGCAAGCTAATATTTTACATTATGTTTGTGTTGCAATGTTAATGATCCCAATTATATGGAAAAAAAAAAATTACCATAGATTCCACAGCAGGTTCACAGCTTCATTAGCGACATGCTCCACTGGATTCCTCTTATCTTCCATTGGCACAACAGAAATCTCAAATCCAGAACAGCACTAGGTAAACAAATACCCACAACACAAAATACATTTTTAAAATATACCAATGGGAAATGCATTATATTGACATATGTAAAGCCACCTTGACAAAACATATTCAGATGAAAATAGAGTAAAGTAATTTTCATTCACAAAAACCACCAACGTCTAACCTCTTTCAGCAGAACTGTGAGTGGAGTCATGACATCATGCTTCACCATATCTTCACACACCTCCGGGCCTCCACAGGCACTTAGATTCCTGTCCAGGTGAAAAAGACCCAGAAATACTGTTAATTAAGTATATAAAAATGCCATCTTTCAAAACGTGAAATAAAGGGAATTTATGCTAAACCACAAGACTTGAAGGGCAACTAGCAAATTAATTTTGGGTGATTAATTTAATGAATTTGGCTCCAACACTGTTCCAATTATTTTGAAGCTGTGCAAATGCATTGTCTTTCTCCAACATCTCATAATACTTTGTATGCCCTTGTGTAACCAGCCAATGTTGGCAAGAAGAAAATGATCACTCAATTTTTGTTTTTATTTATGCATACACCTTTTCGGTTACTGGCGCACTGGCAAATCGTTAGACTAAACAAGAATTGTGTTAGCTACAGGTACATATGCATGACATGAGTCGTTAGGCCATCATCTTCCCACCTCAGAGCTCCTGTTGCGGTTTCCCTGACAGCAACACTGCTGTCCAACAGCATGGGGCCCAGGCGCCTCACTGCATCCCTTTGCAGGAATCCTGGTATAGTGTGACTCTGCTGCACTATTCGAGAAATGCTGGCACATGCATACTCTCGCACATCTGCGCTGGGGCTCTGTAACTATATGGATACATTCATATCATCAGATCGTCATTCAAAATACGTTTTCCCAATTTGAAGTGTATTTAAACAATTTATGGAATAAAACGAGTTAATAAATAGTGGCAGTATGGACGGTACTGGCATTACGCTGAGGGCATTGCATCATGTTTCACCCATAAAGTTGTCGAGATTAGATCCTCTTGGTCACAAAAAGTGTAATGTAGCATACGGTCCTCAAAATGAGGACATCACAATCAACTATTACAGCTTGGCAAACAAATGTACATGTTGATGCATTTTGTTCATACTTTCTCTAGCAGCTCAGCAGCAGGACAGCTCTCGCCGTAGTTTTCTTCCCCATCCTCCTCTTTCACTGCGTTGACTGGTAACCCCTCAGCGTTGAATTGCGGACGTTTGAATTTAGTGGTTTTGCTCTTTCCCATTTCAAAAGCAATGCAATGTATTTTGAGCAGAATATCTTTTCTGACAACTCATCAAATTAGTATGGGTTGGAGTCGGAGGCCATGTGGAAGATGAATGGTGCCGTAAACCGATGACGGGTAGTGATGTGTAGTGATGTGTCGCAAAGTGCCGCAAAGTGCCGTATGATAAGGGAAAAAAAAAAAAAAAAACTCTTCTGTAAAAATAGCACTAGAAAAATGCGAGCTTTATGATCACAGTACTTTAACCACATTAACCCCCATGTCAGATGAAGCAAGGAAAATATATAAAAATAAAGAAAACACATTTAATTTCTAAATATTAAAAATGAAACATTTAAAAATACCCACTCAGCATAAAAACAATGCAGCTTAGTTTATGAATTGGCATAACTGCACAGTGACTCAAATAAGTTATCCATCCAAAGACAAAGGGGAGTAAATTTGCTTAAAACCAAAATACATTGCAAGCTAAACAAGATTATTTGATGTCCATGCTGTTAGTTGATGGTCACTGGATGTTGGGCCGTGGCTTTAGAATGAGCTTTCCAGTCTGTAATAGAAATGTAAAATATATGGTATTAAACAACACATGGGATTTTGGGTGTAGACCTCCAATATAACATTTTTACTTACATCATCACAAGACATATTGTATTCAGCTAAAACTGTTCGACAACGGGCAGCAATACTGAAGTGTCAAGAGTCAAAGAAAAAAATAACATTTGTGTTCTCTATTAGCTGTGTAATACATCACAATTGGACATAAGAGGCCTTTCAAGATTTAATAAAGTTTTAATACATTAACAATGATTAATAAAAGCTGCAAGGCAAAGGATACATTGATGGTGCCACAACCCGTTTGTGTATGCCAGCAAAGAATAGCGCAATAAGAGTGATGCAGCTGAGGGTAAAAAAGGGGTGATTCCAAAGTGATGAAAAAAATGACACCTGGAATGTAACAACATAGGTATTACAATGAAGGGGAACATAAGCACAAATGTAAGTTCAGTGTTATAGTCGAGTCCCAGTTTTTCAACTGCATGTCACACTCATGGCAAGTCCTCAGATTCCTCATAGGCATTAAAATAAAGTTCAGGGATAATACAGAACATTGTGTGTAAGGGTCTGCTGGGTAGGTTGAATGGTGGGGAAGGGGATGTTGGAGTGTAGTGAAGTAGTTTTGGGTTATATTTGTCAACAACTCAGTTTTATATTATGTTATATGTCTTTTGGGTCCTCATTGTTTTATTATCTAAAAAAAAAAAAAAAAAAGCCAAACATTTAAATTAGAAAAAAAAAATCCCAAAAATAAAGTTCAGGGTCAAGTATGAGTCAAATCATTATCATCAAAACCGTGTCTAAGGTTCAGTCCGCAATTGTGCAAAAATACCTCCTTCCTTTTCCTAGTCCTTAACCTTTAAGAGCTACATCATGAGGTCAGCAATAAGGACCAAGGAGGTGTAAGGAGAAGGAGTTATTGCTGCTTTTTGTGGATCTGAATCCTCCTCTAGTCCTCCAGCTAGTCAGTGCAAACTTCAGAGTAAGTTCCAAAACATCATCATTTTATTTGAATAGGGTCACATGTCATGGAAGTGACTAGGAAAATGAGTTACAAGCCAGAGTCGGGATTCATCTCTGGTTAAGATATTATAACCTATAAAAATGTCATATCATAGTTACATCATTGTAATTACAAGATTTTTCCTCACAAACCAACTAAAATGATTCTAACCTTAGCTTTTGCTAATTCTATACATTCACATTTGATTTAGCTCTGTTTAAAAATACAATACTAGGGAACAATCTTTAAGTGGTGGTTGTATAAAAACAGTTTATCTGTACTATTTCAAAATAATATAACCAAACCTTTTGTGTATCAGGGTCTATCAACCAGTTCCATGCCCCAGTCGCCGTGCAAACAGACACCACTATCAAAATCACTGCAAAGACATTGCATTCAACAAATTACAGCAAATATTCAGAATACAGCACATGTACATGCATTAAAGAAATAAAAACTTTTAATGTGGTGTAACTTACTTCTCCATCTCCCTGTTGCAGGTTGCAGACATGAGACATATTCTGTAAGTCTTCTTTCAAAAGCCTTCAAGTCTGTGAAGATGTTTACATAATACTCAACACTAGATACAGACACTGTAAAGTCAGTGCTGTACGGTTGATGTTAATAGCTAGAGTGGGGTACGTATTACACACGGGTCATGGAAATGCACACGGGTAACAATTAGCTCAGTAACGCAAGCTAGCATACATGCTAAGGTTAGCCGTTAGGTGTGATTCACATTAGCAATCCAAAACCTGAACACAAAAAGGTGACGTGTTCTTGTTACATAATTGCTTTTGTATCGTTAACAGTAGTGTTTTTACATCTTTATTTTTGTCAAAAGCCTATGAAACTGACGACGAAATGCAGTTCAATTGTTTGTTTTAGTACCTTCGGCTTGTTCCAAAGAATTCATGTCTGGAAGACTGCTGCTGTTGGCTGCCGTCGAGCTGATCTTCCCCTGCTCTCGCTGATGGACACCCCTTCCAACCAATCCGGGTCAGGTATTTCTGACGTAGTTATATAGCTTCTTTTTTCTAAACAGCGTCTATGAATCATTTAATATAATAATTTAATCATCATGACAATTGTTGGTATAATAATTAATGTTAACATACAAGACGAAGAAAGGCTTATCCTGTTTTTTGTTTGTTTGGGTTTTTTTTTTTTTGTATCACTTCATCGTCATATCTTAAGTGTCAATGCATGCCTTATAATATATCATTGGGTAGGCCTAGGTGAAAACATGGATTTTCTCAGATGCCTCAGATGCAGGACAATATTACTGAAACATGCTGTTATTATGGAAGCATCCAAAAACAACTTTGAAGCTAATGATCATGGTATACGTTTGATGTTGCATAATATGCCCCCTTTAGGCTATTGCTATGGCAAATTGACAGCTGGTTACACCAGTGCCCATTTTTTAATTACTCTGATTTCATTAACATTTTCCCATAAAACATAAAAAAAACAAAAAACAAACAAAAAAACAAAAAAACTTTTGAGTATAATTATTAATCAAGATTAGGTTGTTGTTTTCTTAAGATGGTACTGTTCTGAATTGCCCTGGTTTATTAGATTTTGTTTATGAATAAATATACCTAGGCCTAGAGGCCTACATGAAACAGAAAATGGTCAGAAAAGATCATTTATATTTTATTGGTTGTTTAGTATGGTGACAAAGTGAGGAAACATTCATCATTTGATTTAGTCAAAAAATGCTGATTAGCAACACCACATTTTACAAAGGGGAACATTCTAGAGAACACAACCTTAATATCATTATGGCCTGATGGAAGCGAGGCTGCTCTCGTCTGCTCAGACCACCAATCACTCAAGTACACATTTACATTTTTTTTTTACATTATCTGAATGTAAGCCATAAAAGCAACCCAATGAAGGTCATCATTATTTTAGCCCCATCTTTTCCATTGCAATTCAAAGTCTGTTATTTGTTTATTGTGTTGATAACATTTTGTTGACATACAATTCAAGATCCACTTTTTCAGAGTGTGTACATTAGTGTCTTGTCAGTTGGCTGCAGTTTATTGGCCAGCTTTATACTGAATTCTTCATATAATATTTTCTCCACCTCCTCATCACTGATGTTCTTCATGTCATACAAGTCAACACCTCTATCAGGGCTGAATGTGATTCGGCTAAATGTCCAGCCAATAAAAGCTTTGAATCCAGTTGGTGTTTGCAATGAACAGATGGATTTGTTGGTAAACAGTGTTGTAGGATCTGTCTGAAGTTTGTAGCACATCTCAATGAAATGATCCTGGCCTCGCGGCTCCAAGGAAAAGCTGTAGATTGTTTTTGTTAGATTTGCGTTCAGCAAGCGTGATTTGGCAAATGCTGGATTGAGTACTTCAGGTTTTCTACCAGTTTTTTCCAAGACCCACTTGTCTTCTTTGTCCAAAAGACGGAAAACACCTGCTGCCTGACTTTGAGCTTTCCCTGAGACAAGTTCCAAAGGCTCCCACAGTTGGTTAGAAACCCCAAAGCTTACGTCTGCAATGTAAGCTTTCCCGTCTATCACAACCTTGTTTATCAGATGAGAGTCAAGAGGACCAAAGTCATTCAGACAATTGTTAAAAACTCTAGAGCCAAGAATTGTACTGTTATAGCCCATTTTTTGCAGTACCCAACTAAAAAGGAAGTTGTTTTCGAGGCACCAACCCCCTCGACTGCGATTTATTATCTTGTCAAAGATTACCTCAAGGTCCATAATGATCTTTTCTCCACAGTGAATGCTGAGGTTTTCAAAAGGAATGGACATTACATGCAGTTTATGGATTAACTTCAGAGTTGCAAGGTCTGGTTTCTCGAAGGATCCAGAAAAACCAATTCTTTTGAAATACTGTTTAAGATCCATCATACCTGTAAAAGATCCACAAATAACTTTAAGATCTTTAAGATAACTTTAGATCAATTCACTATACAAAACTTGAAAACTGAAATTGATTACCTAAAGCACCAAACTAAATCTACCCGATGTTTTTATTTCATTTAAAATATGGAACTAGGCTTGTATTCTTCAAGGTATGATAGCAGCAAAGTAAAGGCCTACCGAGTATGTGACTCTAGCAAAACTGCTGTGGCCGAATGAAAACAAAACCACATTCCAATAATACAACCGAACTAAGACAAAAGAATAAAGTCTTTGTTAGTAGACTACGAAGTTAGCAGTGAAGTTAAGCAGGCCTAAAATGCTTATCTGTAGTTTAAATTGAAATTTGCCCCTACCAAATTATGTTTCGAAGTTGATCTGTAGCTGTATAAAGGTCTATGTGAAGGAGGGAGATGTTTCCAGAAAAGTCCCTCCCTTTCAGTGTTGGTCTTCGCCCCGAGTAGAGACTGGTTACGTAACGGTAACAATTAATATGTTGTTATTATTTTCTCACCAGCTGCGTTGGCGTCCAACAACATGATATAGTTACAAAAATATGGGTAACGGTATTTATTAGGTGGAACCATGGGTAAAACAAATGCACACAGGAAGGGCCCAAGAACTTAAGAAGTTTTCTGAGAGAAGTCTTTCAGAGTAAAAGACAAACAATGCTATTAATGGCTCCGTTTTTTTGTTTTTTTTGGGGGGGGGGTTTGTTTTGTTTTTTTTACAGTAGACTTAAATAAACACAATAGTAAATCTAACCGTAAAGCATGATTTTTTCCCCCAAAATGTACTTTTGTGTTCAAAGGTATGCGTAAAAAAACATGTAACAATAATGCTTCCGGTTTCGGCCTCGCTCGCTTTTAACTCGAATGATACTGCAGCTTGTCATACGGACAACGTGTGCGAAATTTACCAGGTAGCATTGCACTGATGGGAAGATTTGGCTGTGTTAGAAGTGATCATTAATATCTTGTATGGTTTGCGTTTAGTTGGTTATTTTGGGAGTTTACTTAGAGGTAACACTATATACCGAAATTATGAAGTAATTGACAAAACTCTTTGAGAGATTGATGTTAACGCATTGCTCAACTGTGTGTTGTCATTTCCTTTTCAGATTGCCTTATGTTGGTATGGAATTATTGATTGGTTGATTGTATGTTTGGTGTTTGCTCAATGTGTTTCTCGTTTAGCTAGCGTCCTATGTGATCTAACTTAACGTTAACGTTAGTTTAACTTTTGCTGCAAAGTCTAAGTTGTTGTTATGTTGTTATTTCAGAGTTGATTTAATATGGACCTTTCTTTTTCGGTGTTGATAACGGGTGGATGTGGATATTTTGGTTACCGGTAGGTTGTATTTTATGCTTCAACAGTCAACGTCAGTTGCCGCAATACATAATTCATCAACAAGGTGGCGTTGTCACACTAATTTTAAATTTCGTTTCACGCTAGTGTTAGCATAACAATGTGACAATGTAATAATTGTTTGTGTTTATTTGTTTTTTGTATGTCTATGTGCAGTTTTACTTAAAATTAAATGTTTTTGTTGGATTTAACTAATTGTTGTTAAATTGTGTTTAACCTTACAGATTAGCGTGCACCCTCCAGGAAAAGGGGGCCAAGGTTACTCTGCTTGACACAGCCCTACCCGTGCAAGAACTGCCAAACAATGTTATATTTTTGCAAGGTGATGTGAGAGACTATGCACAAGTCAAGAGAGCTGTCATAAATGTGGATTGTGTGTTTCACATTGCTTCCTATGGCATGTCAGGCAGGGAACAACTTAATTGGCAGTTAATTGAAGCTGTGAATATCCAAGGTACACAAAATGTCCTAAAGGCTTGTGTTGAGCATGGTGTCTCTAGACTGGTGTACACTAGTACATTCAATGTGGTGTTTGGTGGCCAAGAAATAGAGAATGGGGATGAAAGTCTTCCTTATCTTCCTCTCCATCTTCATCCAGACCACTACTCCAGAACCAAGTCCCTGGCAGAAATGGCTGTATTAAAAGCCAATGGGACAGTGCTGCAAGATGGTTCTGGGGTATTAAGAACATGTGCATTAAGATCCGCTGGCATTTATGGTCCTGGGGAGCAGAGACACTTACCTAGGATTGTAAGTTACATTGAGAAGGGGTTTTTCAGGTTTGTTTACGGGAAACCTAACAGCCTTGTGGAGTTTGTTCATGTGGATAACTTGGTGTCAGCACATATACTGGCTGCTGAGGCTCTCTCTGCAGAAAAACACCATCTTTCTGCTGGTAAAGCCTACTTTATTTCTGATGGCCAACCTGTCAACAATTTTGAATTTATTAGACCACTCGTTGAGGGATTAGGATACTCTTTTCCAAAACTACGTTTGCCAGTGACCCTGATTTATTACATTGCATTTCTTGTAGAGATGATTCATTATGTGATTGGCCCTTTCTATAACTTCCAACCCCTTCTGACCCGTACAGAAGTGTACAAAACCGGTGTGACACATTACTTCAGCATGGCCAAGGCTATGTCAGAATTAGGTTATAAGCCGCGCAAGTATGACCTTGATGAAGTTGTCCATTGGTTCAAAAGTCGAGGCCATGGGAGAAAGGTTCAAAGCTCTGGATTTCGTCAATTTATGCTAAATATGTTATTCGTTACAGCATTTGCTGCTATAATACTGTCTTTTCTTCCAGTAGCTGGTAGTTGATGAATAGTATTCAACTTTTTTATTTGATAAACTTAAAATAAATCGAATCATTATACTATATGTAGACATTAACACAATGTAATTTCATCCCAATATAATGCTTTGTGTATGCATGTATTGGTTATTGTTAACCCTGAATAAAAGTTACTATAAAATATGTTGTGCTTTGTTAGCTTGATGTTTGTTTGAACATACTGACATTACAATTATAATTGCACTGAATAGTTATAACTTAATACTCTGTTGACTATTCAATTTAAAATATATTAACAATATAGTGTTATTAGATGGCGTGGAACGCATTTTGCCCAAATTACAGAATGGGCTGTCTCCGTTGCAAAAGGTAAACAAACTTGAGCTGGTACTCTATTAAGGAGTCGTACCAGGTGAGGCGTGCTTTGTGTTTCATTTTAGTTTGCCTGGATGAATGCAGACGTCCCCTTTATTTTCTAAAGTCTTCCCTTTTTAAAGCCGGCAGCCCCTTGCTGAGTTGGTCGCAATCATTGTTTCTCTGCAGCATTAACCACATTCCACAGAGGCGCAGTACACCCAGTCTCCATCCTCGCATTCCTGTCACACAAAAAAGTCCCTTGAATGAAATGGCATTTGTTTGTGTTTTGGGATCCTTTATTATTTCGAAACGTGCACATGCTGGTTACATGCAGTACATATACATTTGTACCTAACGTAACTTTGATGCAAACCATGGACAAATGAAATTAGTGCAAAAACTAACAAGGAGAAATTCCTCCGCGCAGCGCGCCGTTGACTGTAAAGACCTTTCAACTTAACAAAAACCGAAGTTGACAAACGTATCCCTGCCGGCTGAAACGGTAAGAAAGAGTTTGTTTTTTCGACTGGACGTTGCCGAGGAAAGGAAGACGATGTGTACAACGATGGCACATACTGGAAACAGGCGGCTTTCCATGAATGAGCAGCGGGTGTACCTCCGCGTTTTGTTTTGATTTTCATGTGAAACGCAATTAGCGCTTCGCGGTGCTAGCTTGTTGGACATCGGAGCACACACAACTTGTTTGAAGCTTCGGAGGTGCAACATGGAGCACTATCAGGAGGATTTAGGACTAAGGACCACTAATCTGATGGAGGACCTTTCCTTGTATGATGCATACAATGATGGGATGTACAATACGAGAAGAGACTTGGACTTCCCTGCTCCTAATGTGGAGCATACAAGTGCACCAATGAACGGAACGTCTGTGCTTCTCCAGCAACATCACACAGTGGAGAATTTTACATGTGGAAGTAAAGTGTACAATGCTGCTCCGGTGCGGCCAGTGAACTGTAACCGGGCTGTGTCTGCGGATTTTTGTGCGCCTCAAGGAGACACGGTGTACGGTGAAGAGGGTTGTTGCACCCAGTCTGAAGTAGCCCTGCCGTGTTACACAGGCGAGAGACATCGGAGGTATTCCCTGGAAGTGTTGGGCCACAGGTACAGCACCGGCTCCTCTTTTGACGGTGTCTCACTCAACAAACCCGCGGCAGTGTCCAGCAACAGGTGCAACAGCGTATGTATTACGAGCAATCACGATTGCAAGTACAATGCAACCAGCCCGCGATCCAGTCTGGCGTCTTCTCTGTCCTCTCAAGAGCAAAGCAAGCACGCCAGTCCCAGGTCAAGCATTAGCAGTCCTCGGACGAGTCTTGTGGTCCCGGGCCAGGACAGGTACACGAGTCCTAGATCTAGTTTAGTTCACTGCGAGGGAAACGGCATAATTAGTCCTAGATCTAGCTATGCAAGCAGCGCTAGCGACACAAGTAAACAATCTAGCCCACGGGCCAGTGTAAACAGCTGTGACTGTTGCAGTAAGCCCAGTAGTAATCGCACCAGTGGGATAAGCATGGGCTACGACCAGAGGCATACTAGCCCCCGGTCCAGCACAGCCAGCCAATACTCCTTCACTACCAGCCCCAGATCAAGCTACTCTGACTCCCGCTATGGGCCCATGCTCAACCACGACTTGGATGGGGGTATTTTACACGCGCCACCGCTGGCCAGCCCCCGATCCAGCATCTGCAGTCAGGATGGGACTTCGCGACCAGGACCCACTGTTAACTGTGTAGCCAGTCCCCGCTCCAGTATCTCCAGTCACAGCTCCAGGAGTTCCCGCAGCTCTAGGGGGTCAATGAGCACTTACCCGGACTTGCAAATGCCCTCGCCCCGTTCATCTATGCTGGGCACCAGTTTACAGGAGGACACGCTTCTACAGGATTATGGGGACTCAAGTGGCCTTCAGACTCGTGTGCACCTGCAAGGACTTTTGCCAGTTCCAGATCCGCAGCAGCTGTCCTGTGGCCCTGGGGAGACGATTGGCGGTTCATCCTCAGTAGTTGGTTACAACTCGAAGTCCACTGGCCAGAGGGTGAAACTTCCCTACCAGGTGACCCCCAGTAGGGAAAACGGGCCCAGTCAGGCTGAGAAACGGCTAGAGGCGCTCACACTGGAACTGGAGAAGGAGTTGGAAATGCACATAAAAAAGGAATATTTTGGTAGGTAATTCTGGTTTTCCAGGGTCTGGGATTATTGAATTCTTGCATCCATTTTCCCTTTCCTAGTCCATTCTTCTTACCCCCCTCTGACTGAACTAATACTTAAAACATTGTAACACATGCAAACAGTGTCAGCAAGTACTCCCATTCTATTTATATATTATAAATAAATAATTTATCGTTACTATAAAAACAGGTGAGAAATAACCTTTAAATGAGTAAGCACTATTGAAGGGATTGAAATAGTGTACTTGTTTTCAGTGTGTCACTGTTAAACCAAAGATTATGTTTTAATGCACCAGAGTTGCCCTCTTTATACCTAGCAGTGGTGACATAATGGTTTTAGTCTGATTTATTGTAGTATGCTCAGTAATACCTATTACAGGGTCACCTTACACTGGGTCACATTGACTACACTTTATCAACAAAAAAACTTTATTTCTTGTCTGCTGTTTGCTGAATTAGAAATATTTTTTGTGCTTGACTTTAACCTTTTGGCTTGGTTTGCTTGGGAAATGGGCTAAACAAGTCCTGACGGGGTAGCTGTCCATGTTTGAATGGAAAGCCAGACTAATGGTCATTTCACAAAATTGTGGGCCGTTTATTGGTTGCACTCACTCCGGGCTGGGGCAGCCATGGATGTGGGGCAGGTGGGAAAGGCATGGGCATGGTTAAGTACCAGAGATAAAGGAGAAAAGCCAAAAGACTGAAAAAGGTTGAGGAAGTAAGAGAGCATAAGGACCATCCAATGGGGACTGTTTCCTTAGCAACAGTGAATATAACTGCCAAATCTGTATTTTGGGCTGTAGAGCAGTGCTTGCCAGGGTTATAGTGATTACTTACGCCTGTGACATTTAAAAAAAAGAAAAGGTGCGATCTGTTGCTACAGAAAATATCACAATAATTTACTATTCTGAAGACCACTTTTTTCCAGTGACATAATAACCCTAAAGCAGGAGAATCCCAGCAAACCCTAACCATATTGTCAGAAAACTGCAGCAAGAAAAGATTTGCACAATGAAACACTTAAGTAGACAGTGAGTTTCTGTAGTTTGACATAAATCAAATCGCATTAACTGAGAACAAATTTGGCCTATTCTTGTTTATAAAACATTGTACCTATGGTTAGGTTGTCGTTTTCTTTTGTTTTTTCGGTTCTCAATCCAATCTGAAAGCAGGTTCACTTTTGTTTGCCAGATCCTATTAATGAAGCCAATTGGACAATAAACCTAAAATGACTTACATGATCTGAATACTTACTACCTAAACCAGTGCCTGCAGTCAATCAGTAATCAGTGCTAGTGCTACCTCTGCTGCTCAGTGAGTGAATTCTGGAGGTTCTGAGCTTTCACATGAGGCATGGCCTGTCCATATACTGAGAATGAGCAAAACGTTTTTGTTAGGTTCAGTTGCGATTGTAGTACCTTTTGTAAAAATCTTTTAATATTCATCCCTTTCATTTAGAGCTGTGTAAGTAATCCAGTTTTAATCAAGATTTAGTCAGAGTTCAGACTTTGGAGGAAGAAATTAATTTTGTTGTGTTATTATTTTATTATAAATTATATATATGTAAAAGAATATTTTATTATTAAAAGTCTGTGTTCAAGTTAATATTAAAAGACATTTGTGTTTCTAAAAACAGAAAATTGTGATCCGTCAATGTGAGGGGAAAAAAAATCACTTTTTTTTTTTTTACAGTTTTTTGCTTTACTCAGTTGTACTCAGACAGATGTAGTCTCAGGTCACACTAGAATCCTAAGAACTAAATAAATAATAGTGACAAAATAAGTCATTGCAATTCAAATCTATGCTCCAAAAAAGTAAACATAAATGTTTTTGTTTTGGTTTTTTTATCTGGCTGTTATCTTACATGACTTTATCATTCATCAATTTGATTTCATAAAGCTATTGAAAGTGTGTGTTTGGTCATAGTGTCATTGTCAAGTAACTGTGAAAGTGTTCTTGTTTACAATAATTAATTGGCATATAGGTCAAATATAACGAACTCTTAAGAAATCTTCTTGTAACTGAAACATGGCTTGTATGTGTCTGAAACCCTCCATGTGCATGGTAATAGTGCTGTGCTATATATTAAGTGTTTAGGTGATGCTGAGCTTCCCATGCTTGGATTAAGAACTGTCTATAGCCATTCTATAGATAAAGTATGGCGCAGACTTGGCCAAATCTGCGCTCGTCAGCAAAAAAAAACAATTGTGGCATTCTCAGGTGGTAGGCAAATCAATGGCTGGTCCAGTACAAGGCTGCAGTAAATAGCATTCCCTCCATTACCTATCGCATCGCCCATCCACCCCCACCTCCCCACAAAGCCCTTCATTAACCAGCCAGCAGGGTGTCAGGCAGCTCCAGACACTTGGCACACGATTCTGACCAGCAGGCCAGACATAGTTGGTGGGGGTCAAGTCTGATCACCTGCCCAGAATTTAGAATGGCATTATAGCTGTAGATGTCTCCTGTAATCTATCTAGTATGTGTGACAGATTTAACTTCGGCTTTTACCATTATGGCTGTAGTCCGGCCTGATTGAATAAACATGGTGACTGGTGAACAAATGCACACAAGACTGGGCTGGAGGGACATTGTCTTTTTGTGGCATTACTTTTACTGTGGTATATTCTGTAAAATTGGTGTCTTTTCAACTCTTTTCATCCAAAAAACAGACTAAAATAAAATCATGTATTTTCATTTTAGATGTTTTTATTGCACAGGAAAATGTAGAAAAGCATGCGTCCTTACTGTGAACAGACTTGAATCTCCACAAACCCAACTTCCACTTGCTCACAATTTTACAGCTTTTCACAAATTTTACAACATTGCATAATTGTAAATGTAACTCCATTATGTAACTTCTTTATTACTTATTATAAAGGCTGGTAAAATTCCATATATTGGGTCTAAAGCCTTTACAATGAGAATTAGCCACCAAACATCTAGCTTTGCTAGCAAGGCGTATTCTCACGATTTTTGCAAGTTCGCAAACTCTTTAGAATCTGTCTTGATCAGCTCCAGCTGAAGCGTTTGCATGTGATAGGAAACTGACCAATCACAGGGCAGCATTGTGGTTTGTGTGGAAGCCAGCGCGGAACAAACCAAAACAAACATTGCAAACCAACAGACATACTTCAGCCTATTTTAACGGAAATGGAGACTATTTTGTTTTTGAAAAACGTGTAGAGGGAAGTGCTTTGTGCATTTGTGGACGGGTAAGATGCCTTTTCTCTCAACTGGATTTAACAAAAGTTAGATTTTTCGGCTTGTTCTGCTGCTGTAATGCTTTCACCAATCAACGTGAAGTATTTGTTTGAACACTCCAATCATTGATTCCGAACACTTTGAGCTAGAGCTATCCCAGATTGATATGTATAACCCTCTGGAGAACATCAATCTCGCAAACTGAAAAAAAACAGGGCTGTTTTGGTAACTGACTACATCAGAGTCTCATTAGAAAACACGATTGCGCATAGCAGTGTTTAGTTGAATTTATTGATGTAGCATTTTTTGCTGAAATTAGCATGAATGTTAACAACCATGTAATTAACATTTCTTAAATCATAACATTGTCCTGGACAAATCGCACTAAAAAAAGGAAGTGTTTTGGTTTTTTTTTCATAAAGTGCCACAAATCCCACAAACTTTAAACAATATTATTACTGATTCGTTACTTACTCATTGGCAAATGTTTGTATTGCTTGTATTGCCTATTATTATAACTGTATTTTTTGCCTTTAACAGGAATCTGCGTAAAATGTGGTAAGGGTGTGTATGGAGCGAGTCAAGCATGCCAGGCCATGGGCAATTTGTACCACACCAATTGCTTCACCTGCTGCTCTTGCGGTAAGTTCAGTTTAACTGCTTTAAATGCTGTATGACTATTGGGGCGGGCTGAGGTCCATGAGGGCTGAGGTGAGATTTTGATATAATTTACAATAATAGGTTCAGTTAATTATTTTGGCCACATTAGTATTTATTTGTTTCATAAAAATCAGACAAAAACAAAAAAAACCCAAAGACACTTCATCTGTTAAGAAAAGTTTAAAAGCTTTTGTAGCATCTTGGCTTTTAAGGATAAAAACATGCGCACCAACCAAGCTATATGTTGCCATGGCTCTGTTCCCATTGTCCTCTCACATTTAAAAGATAATCCAAGGCAAGGCAAGGACAGTTTGTTTGTATAGCACAATTTGTACACAAAGTAATTCAAATGGCTTTACAGAATAAGAAAGACATTAAAATCACAACACAAATAAATCAAAACATAATCATCATATAAGAAAGACTTAAAATCACAACACAAATAAATCAAAACATAATCATCATAAAATTTACGTTAAAAGAGAAGAGTGCAGAATAAAAACCTGTCAGTCATATGCACAGCTAAACAGAACCATTTTGAACCTGGATTGAACATTGTCAATGTAGAAGCCTGTCACGCATCTTCAGGAAGACTGTTCCAGATTTTAGCTGCATAAAACTGAAACGCTGATTCCCCATGTTTAGTCCTGACTCTGGGTACCAGCAGGAGGCCAGTCCCTGAGGTCCTCAGAGTGTGAGATCATATGGCACTAACATGTCAGAGATGTACCCATACGCTCACCCTGGCCCTAACCTTAACCATTACCCTACAACCCAACAAATGTGAACAAAGAGCTGTGAGAACATAGAACCATTTTTTTCAAAAAATGTCAAAAGACCCCTGCTTGGATCACACACTCACGTGGGAAAGCTAGTCCGATAAAACTGTTTTGGTCTTTGACGGTTACGTCATCACTACGTCGTATCTGAGGTAGCCTCCTGGTTGGCTGATGTGTCATGAACAAGGGGTTTTTGATAAGCCACCTAAACTCTGGCCCATCCCCTGAAAGTTGTGAAATGTGCTTAGAAACTTATCTTTTTACATAAGACAGTCAAAATCAAGTGCAACATCTTTAAATCTGCTCCTGAAGTCAAAGTGTATGAATTGTGTCAGTTAGTAATGTTCCTGTCACCTGACTCCAGTCCCCCTCCTCTGTTTCCTGGGCAAACAAGAGGAAGATGTCTAGAGAAAGCTTTTTAGCCAGGTTATGTCCATTCATATGTGTCATATGTGTTCCATACATGGATAGTGTTCCGCCACCCCACCCCCGCCGGCACTGAATGAACTGCCTATAATTTACATGTAACCGGAGCCACATACTTCTCTATTTATTGTGTCTGAAGAAAGAGGGGCCGAATGCTTAGAGTCCAGTTGCTGAAGTTGTTGAGTTTGATTCTGTCCCGGTAAAGGTGGATCTGAGGATTGAATCGTTCTTATAATATAAATAAAACTTTTCATTAACTACTTGCTTTTTAACTTTAATTTCATGAATGCCATACATTTTGACTTTATTTTATGAATGAGCAGCCAAGAATAAGCCCAGAGAATATGGATAAAGTCAATGAATAACATGATTAGATCAAGATTACTTTATTTGTCCAGACTCCCAAAGTAAATTTGCCTTGGACACCCAGGCTGCCATATAGAAAGATACACACTCACTTTTCTAGAGGGTTTATTTAGGGATGTCAGTTTTGTATATTTATCTGACATCCTGTGAATGCAAATGTTTTATGTTGCGCATTAAAAGTAAAGGCTTTAAAAGGATAGCTAAATCTAACAAAATTAAGCTTGACTCAATGTGCCCCTATTGTGGTGTCCTGTAGGATCCAGGACTGCAGGGTCTGGCTAAGTTTGCTGATACATGGCTCTCTGGTAGCCTTGGGCTTTGTTTAACCATGCATAATTGAGCCCTCTCTTGGCTTACTCCCATGGTTGCACCCTTTTTCATGAAATGGCCAAGAATGCAAAAACTACCCCCTCCACTTCAGCTGGCCTTCCTCAGAGGAACTCAATAGGCACTTTACCATAGGCTTTTGGGTTCAGGCAGTGTCGGCACGGTGCGGTACATTTGGGTTAATGGTCGAGGTCCAAGGGATCTGTGAGCAGGTGATGTTATCTAAACCCATCGTTTTGTTATTAAATAAACTATAATTATATTCATACCTGAGAAACTGGGGTTAAATATCAATGTCCAGATACTAATTGATTATAAAACTAGTATCGTTAATAGATAATCATTTGAACAAGTATCAGTATGGGACCCTCTAAACACAAGTGGCACAGATCCGTGCCACCAGATACAGTACCACTTTCAAACAATTATGTAGCAGAAAGATGATTTTGCCTAGAGACATGCCATTTTCACACTTGCAAAGGAGGGGTTGAGCTCTGTGTAATGCATTGAGTTTGGCTCGTGTGCTGCAGAACAAAAGTTGAAAAGAGCTGTTGCTAACTTTGTTGCAAGCTTTGTTTTGCTAAGCATGTCAACATAACATTTAAGATGACATCTGTGGGATCACAAGAACAAAAGAAAAATTATTAATATAAATATCTTCTGTTTATCGGCTTTTTGACATGTTTTTACCTGAGTCTGCGTTCTATTCTTCAATCGTTCTGCAAATCATTTCTGGTGCTTGTTCTTGGTCTGTCCCATTTTAAATTAATCATAATATTACAGATGTCAAACATTAGGCTGCTTTTATGCATGGATGTACAACTGCATTTTCTTCCCCTTGTCACAATTATGGAAAGAACTATAGTTTCTCATTTGAACTTATTCTTTAAACATATAGTAGTTCCATTTAGGCAGATGCTAAAATAAGCATTGCTTCAACACATAAATACTTCAGTTCCTGACAGATATCAGCTAACTGACTTTTGTGACGCTGCTGACTAATTTCTGTCTTATTAATTCAGATGCTGGCAGTAGGCAAACATTATCCCGAAATCCAAGCAGCTTTTCAAGCCAAACTCAGACTGAGCTGTGAAGTCAGGTTTAGTTTTTTCCAGTGATACTTTGGAAGTAGACAAGGACAATGGTCATCTATCATTACAACAAAATCAAACCTGTCTCACCTCTAATAAGCTGCATTTAATGCTTGACATTGCACGAGTCACACTTTTTCTCAGTCCAGTTTTTTTTTCTTTCGTTTCCCTCATAGGCAGCCATATTTGTTTTGATACAAATGTACCATGCATTTTTCTAATTAGTTAATCTACCTGACAATCATGCCCATCTGAACTCTGGGAGATAAGACTGGTGCTCTTTGTAAAGAATAGGAAAAGCATGCTGTCTGGTCAGGCAATGAACACAGTTCAGGGTTTGAAAATTCTCATTCATTTTCTCATTGTTCGTCAGTCTTGACTCTTGAGTCTCTGTAAAACGTATTCATGGGGGATCAACAATATCCACATCTTTATAATATTGTGCATAGAAACTGACAGAAATACTAGGTCTACGTAACCACTGCTTTTTATTGTTTACTATCATATGGCAATAAAATGCACTTCTGGCCAAGGAGCTTATTAACCGTTAAAGCTATTTTAGCACACAGGGTCCTACTTAAAATACTAAACAAGAGGGAAAAAAAATATATATATATATATATTTTTTTTGATA